>VDFB02103254.1:0-28186 GCA_007258455.2 Sequoia sempervirens | reverse complement strand
AGTTTGTGACTTTGTACAAAGTAAACCTATAAACTAAGTACAAAGTTCCAAAAAATCAATTGTAGCAAATAACTTGCTAGAGGGCATAAGCTCCCGCTCCCGATGTTGAAGCTGCTAGGTGACCGGTTGCCTGCCGAGCTTCTTCAAGTATATCAGTAGACACATTGGCCTCCGCCATGATATCTACATCTTCAGGCCCAAGAGAATAGTCAAATTCAACATCCTCAAGAACATGATCATCCTCAAGAACATCATCATCAGATGCAACAATCCACTCAGACTCAGGATCAATCTCGTCGAGGTCAATTGGGGCATCTTCCTCAATAGTTCCTGTTTTTGTCCATGTAGAAATTAGTCTTTGCCCTACAAGTGACATACACAATGACAACAATTGAAATTGATTGCAAGCGTATTAAAAGTCTCACCTTGAGCTTTCTTTAGCTTCAGGCGGAGGTTGTGGTGAATAAACACCAAGTCATTCATCCGTTTTTGTGTTAAGCGGTTGCGTTTCTTGGAATGTATGTGTTAAAAAACACTCCAATTACGCTCACAAGCGGATGAGCTGCATGGCTGGGTCAAAATGTGTATTGCCATCCACCTTAGATTTTTGCATTCGTGGCCAAAAAAATCCCACCATTGAGCTGAAAGTTCAAAGAACATTATATGGAGATGAGTATCATGTAAGAATATCTTAAAATCTAAGACACATTTAATGATCATGTGACATGAAAAATCAAAAGATTATCAAAATTATATAGAGTCTACCTGGTTGGAAGGTCTTTTGGCCTTCCACGGCAACCCTAGAAGAGAGAAAACCCCTTCCCTGCCTGTACAATTGCAACTCTGACATAGCTTCATGCAATCGTTCTTGGTTTGGAAACATTTTGTCCATGCACTTTAACAATCCTTGTGTGATCTCAACATCAATTTGTCTGAATGAAGAGTTGTAGAACAATGATGGATTGAGAAAGTATCCTGCAGCATGGAGAGGAGAGTGCATCTGTCCATCCCATCTCCTATCTATTATGTCCCACAATGGCATATACCTATCCCTGTCATTTTCCAGCCTACCCCTCATCACCTCCTTGGCCCTATCCATGGCCTCATACAAGTATCCCATGGGGGATTTATCCCCATCCACTAGCCTCAAGACTTTTACTAGAGGCTCCGAAAATGATCCAACTTGTTCAGTCGCATTCCAAAAACTAGTAGAATATATGTAATCTGCGACTGCCATGCCATCTGTTTGATTCCCAAAGCCAGACTCCGTCCACTCTCTTGAAACAAACATTCGTTTCAAATTCATTTTTTGTTGACAAAGAGTCTGTAGTGCAAGAAATTGTGTTGCGAATCTTGTCACCCCTGGACGAACTAGGTCCTTGCCCTCTGTGAAAGAGCGCTTCATACTCAAAACCCTTGTGTGATTATAAATATATTTGGTAACAGAGCGAGCCTTGTGCAGTATCTCCTTAACCCATTCAATTTTCCCAATGTCCTCTAGGGTTAGATCAATGCAATGTGCTGCAAATGGGGTAAAAAACATGGAGGGGTATTTTCTATCAGAAGTCTCCCAGCAGCAACACAAGCAACAAAATTGTCTGTAATAAATTGAACCATATTTTCTGGTCCCACTTCCATGACTACCGAGTCATACATATTGAACAATGCAGCTACAAATTTCATTGTATTTGATGCATCTACAGATCTCAAAAAAACAGTGCCAAGATCAGAAGAGACAAGGAAGTTGATGAGGGTTCAGTTCCTTCTATCTGTCCATCCGTCTGACATAATGGTGCACCCACTATTAGCCCACTCTGATCGATGCTCTTTAAGAACATCTTTGACATCGTTTACTGCCTCATTGAGCATACTAGTCCTCAATGTCTGATAAGATGGGGCTTGAAACCCAGGACCTACAGCTGCAAGAGCATCAACCATAGCTTGCCAATATGGAGATCTGGCAACATGGAATGGCAAGCTCGAGGAGTACCAAAAATTTGCAATGGCCTTCTTCGCTTGAGCGTGGACATTCTTCCTCTATCCTGTACTCTCCAAAGTGGTATGTGATCCTGGTGTAGTACGAGGTTGGAAGAAAGCATCAATGTTTCCTCCACCTGTGTTTGGGCCACGTGCTGTAGAAGAAGGTGTTGATTTGGATTCCCTAAAACTCCCCTGCCCACCATCCTCCTCAGCCAAGTTATTCGTCCTCAAACTTGTAGAACTAGAACCTGTTTCAACTCCGGTTCTTGCTTTTTTGGCCTTACCCTCAGCAATACCATCAAGAGCTTGTTTTGCCTGATATGTGACATCTGCAGGGCATTTTTCGCAAATGGTGGTGTTATTACTTGGTTCTTTTGCCAAATGCCATTTGAACCGATAAATTCCACCACTGACTTCACCCTTGCACCAAACGCATTTAACCTTTGCACTACCGTCAATTGGTATGCAATGTGTCCACGCAAAGTCTTTCTGACGTGGCATTGTGATCAAGAATGAAATCTGCAAAAGCATTTTATTTCACTGTAAGATAAAATTGAAATTTGATAAAATTTAAAATAACTAGCTAATTAGAAAATAGTAATACAGCAATTTGAAAATACAGTAAATATTTTTAAAATAATATAATAATTGTGATTGTTATAAAGTGATAATTGTATTTTAAAATTATATTTTATAGTGACTTATAGTCTTATACAACAATTTTAAAATTAAAAAAAATTCAATATTAATAAAATACTAAATGATAATAAAATTATAAAACTAAATAAATATATTTAAAAACAATATAGTAATACTAATTAAATAATACTAACTTATTGTATTGTAAACCTTATTTTTATTTATTAATTAAATAATAATAAATTACTGTATTGTAAATCTTAATTTTAACTTTTATTAGTATTAAAATTAATAAATAAAAATAAATAGTAATAGTAAATTGTAATACAATATGAATATTTAATAATTTTAATTAGTATTATTTACAATTTTACTTATTTATTATATTAGTATTTAAATTAATTAATAGAAAAAAAATTATAAATTAATAATAGTGAAACTGTAAATTTAGAGTTTAGACTTTAAAAATAAAATAAAAAATTCGAAATGCATTGCCCTACTTGAGACGGAATCTTGAATTTCGACCTTGGAAGGAGCTGAAATTTGGAACAAGGAGCCGAAATCTTGCAAGCAATGGTCGCCGGAAGAAATGTGGAGCTTTTAACTGATGCCCGTTGCACGTTTTTAGTGTTGCCGTCGCGCGTTTTTACTGATGCCGTCGCGCGTTTTTACAGTTTTACTGATGCCCGTCCGTCGCTTTCATCTGATGCCCCCATCGCGTGTTTTGACTTATGCATTTCGCGTTTTTTAGGGTTTTATTTTTACTGAGATTTTAAACGTGGTTAAGTGACGACTAATCACGATTTTTTCGCGTTTTAAACGCGATTTAAACGTCCAAAAAATCGTTGACTATTGTCAACAATTTTCTGAAAAAATCGTCATTGCTTTCGACTAATTGAAAGTCGCGATTAATTGCGATTTTTTGCAGATTTATGCTTCTATGGTAAATACAATGAGCAACCACCAATGGTACTACCAAAGGTGTTACAATCAGTTCAATTAAGAAATGCTTCAAGATTAAATATGCTGCAGTTATGATAAGGAAATGACAAAAAACATGAAGCATAAACTCTCCCCCAAGATGCTACAATGATAATATGAGAGCAACCCCCAAAATCTAGCAATTATACCTCAATGAAATGAGTTCCAAAGGCTTATACCAGGTCTGAAACGCTGCTGCTTCAAGTCTGATGTAAAGTTGCAGGTCTGATAAAGAAGGGGCAGCAGACTGAAACACCAACCAGCAAACTTCAAAGGGTCACAAATTCACACCAAGCTCTCCAACCCAACTCCTAACACCGTAGAATCATCAAACATAGCCCAAGGGAGTCTAGGCGTCAACATGAAGGGAATATTTGCAGCCAAACATGAGTGGACAATCATCAAGATTCAAAACCTTCAAACCACCTTCAGCCCAACTTGTACGGCCTAGCAAGGAGGGCAACCTGCTGCATAAAATCCATTACCACCACAAAAATTCTACTTTTTGGTGCAAAGGGCCACCCAAGGATGAGGAAGCTGTTAAACCAATATCCACAAAAAGTTATGAAGACCTCCAATCTTCAAGTACAAACATGTGGTACAGCCTAGGACAGAGAATGATAACCAGCAAACTGAAAACTTCTAAAAACCCACTCCAAAAAGCTTCCAAATCGCTGCAAGAAGAGTTAACACAACAATTCATAGCTAGAAGACATCAAAACAATCTATAATTGAAAGTAAACTGAAAATCTTTCACCAATAATTCCAATGGTGACTCCTGTAGTGAAGCCACTCCAATGTCCAGCTAGGGAGTATCTCTCAACTCCGAAACTAGAACAACTTTGAAGGTTTTCGTCTTCAAAGCCCTTGAAGGATTCAATCCTCACCTCGACAACACTTCATTATTATCAAAATAGCATACCAAATGAGAGTAAATGAGGGAGTACATATAACACTTTGAGACCTAGAAGTTTGAATACCTTTTACCTCCAAAAGGGGATGCCACACTTGGGAGAATAAAATACTTCATTAGAACTCACTTAAAACCCTTTATCTAGGTGTCCACTTTAGTCATGATTTGATTTTGCTTTTTAAAACAACTTAAGTTGTCATATGCTAGGCATGGGGTCCTGTTGTGACCTTTTCCACACATCGCCCCATTCAAAATGGGGACCCCTAATTTTTGCTCCATTTTGGTCTTTTGGCTTTGGTTTTTGTCTCTCTCTCTCTCTCGCTCTGTCTCTTTTCTGATGTCTGTCTTTCCGGGATTTCTCCGCCTTCGAGCTTAAAACGTAAAATTTGGCCAAGTCCGAAAATTAGGGTTTGAGTCTTCCTGGTCATTTTGAGGTCGAATGAAGTCAATAAATTGAAAATTGAACTTAACGTTCTTGTCAGTATGCTTCCAGCAGGCTCTCAACAAAAATTTATCAGATTCCGAGGTACTTACTATTTTTAGTAAGTGTGAGATTACAGGCGATTCGTCAACATTTTCGAGATTCCGACAGTCACACCACACTCAGAGTATATCAGACTGCTTGCATGCCAAATTTGAGCGAAAACAGACGACTTACTATTTTTAGCGATCAAAACTTCGGGAACAAATTCCGAAGTCTGGAATCACGAGTTTTCTTTGCATATACGCGCATATTTCTTCACGGGTTTTCAAGACCTTATAGCGATGTAGCATGCGGTGAATATTAACGAGAATTCGGCCTTAGAGGCTATTTTGGTTTGCATGTGGGGTTTCTTTTGCATGTCCGGATGATTCGATGGGTTTTGAAGCCCGGCGATGGTATGACATGCAAAGCGAGGATTACCTTTCGGTAGGAACGCTATTTTTTAGCGGTGTGTCGACGGCCTCCACCCAGCCGGTTGAAATCCGCGAAGTACGTCGCTGATTAATACAGCGGCAGGCAAACAGAGATCATTTGGTATGCATGCAAAGCAAATTAGGGTTTCCAGCTTCGGAGCCTAAAAATAGGCATCAAAAGTCAAAATCTTCGAAATCCGGTGTAAACCACCGCGATCAGTGTTCTTCAGGCTATCTGCTGGTGAAATTTCAAGTCGATCGGAGCACTTACTATTTATAGTAAGTCAATTTGGAAACTGGCTAAAAATAGTAAATTGACTGCATGTGTCAGTGTCGGCAACAAGGTCACGTGGTGAGGAGCGCCTCATTCAAATTTCAACTCGATGGGAGCATGGGAGCTATCAGAAACATGAAGTTACTATTTATAGTAAATCACCACCAGAAACGTGCTAAAAATGGCAGGCTTGCTCAGAATGGCAGTGTCAGCAAGGTAATGGAGTCACGAAGATCCAGTGTTTAAAATTTTAAAGCAATCTGAGCCTCAGAAGTGTGAAAATTGAGGAGCTTACTATAAATAGCAGGACATGAGGCAGGCTGGCAGAGGTCGAGAAAAATGGCTAAGTATGGGACTTCATCCTTCAGCATAGGCTAAATGCGCCCTCAAGCACCAGATGCCAAAATTTTATGACTCAGGTGTCTCATCCTCCTGCCTGGGCAAAATGCGCCCAACTTGAAGAGGAAAGGGTTAAAAAAATTTTCTAAGTGTGAAATGCTTATCCACTTGCCTAGGCAAAATGCGCCCAAATTGCAAGAGTCAAAGTGGTCAAAGGACTTCATCCTGCACACATAGCAAAATGCGCCCAAGGGAGGTTGAGAGCATGAAAAATGTTCTAAGTGTAAACTTTGTCCTCCTCCACTAGTGAAATGCGCCCATGCAAGAATCAGCCAAGAGGAAAGTCAAAGGAGTCAAACATTTTCATCCTGCATGAGGGGTAAAATGCGCCCAAAATGAGGCATGTGAGGACAAGAGTTAAGGCGTTGAAAAAGATTCCTCCTCCTACATGAAAATGCGCCCACATTTGAAGTCAACAAGTCAACAAGGGAAGGCGTTGGAACAAGTTTTATCCTCCTCACCCCTCAAAATGCGCCCAAACAGAGTCAAGTGAAGACAAAAAAGGTAAAGTTGAAGAGTCATCCAGTAGACATGCTCAAATGCGCCCAAGTTTATGTGGTAAAAGGTAAGTGAATGGAGTGAAAGAAGGTAAATAAAGTGAAAGGTGCTTCAAAGCGTGGTAAACTCAAGGTAAATGCTGGGCGTTATTCTCCATCATGTGCAAAATGCGCCCAAGGTGGTAAGTCTTAGAAGATTTTTCCTAGGCGTGGTGAAAGGTGATGAATTCTAGGCGTGGTTTTTGATTTTCCTCCATCAAGTGCTAGGCGCCAAGGGTGATGGGAGTTATAAGGTGTTAGAAATTTCCTAAGACATGTGAGGTGTGAAAATAAAATGCTAAGTGTATTATGCGCCTTGAGTATGAAATAAAGTATATGATGAGTGATGGGAATTTTTCTAAGGCATTGGAGCTCCAAAAATATTTTTCAAGTGTGAAGTTAAATACGAAGTGGTGGCTAGAAAATAAAATGTGCCAGGCATCTCTGTGAATAAAATTTTCTAAGTGAAGTTGGTATTTTCACAGGCAAGGCAGACAGAGTTGAATAAATTTTCCTAAGGCAAAATATTTTCTTCCTTGGGAAAAACGCCTAAGTCTGATGAAGTGATAAAATCTTCTTCCTGAAGCACGAGCAGAGTTGCCAGAGGTGAGGTCAGTGGATGCCGGCTGCATGGATTGATAAAATTTTTCCAAGTCAGAGAAACAAGAATCATCTTCAGGATCGATGAACGTGAAATAAATTGTTGAAAATTATTTTTTCCAAGGTTCAAAATTTAAGAAAATTAAATGAACCCGTTCGTTGGGCACCCATGAATTCGACGCGTTCTGGAGAAAATTTTCTTCTGGGTATCGAAGATTGCCGATGAGGAGTTGATTTCAAGGTCTTCCACAGCTTGTCGAGGATTCTGGGATGAAGATTTCAAGTGGGCACCAGGTTGATGAATTTCCTAAGGGAAATTTGAAAATTTTCTAAGGCAAAGTGAAGAAAACGTATTTTCCAGGTGAAATCCTCCAGACAGTGAATTTGAAAGAAACTGCCTAGGTGAATTTGCTTCAATTCTTCGTGACGATAGTTTTCTTGAGCCAGAGATGGATAAAATCTAGGTTATCAGAGCTCCAAAAGGTGAAATGAATTTCCCAAAGATGAAGTTTATCTAAGGCATGAACTTGAACACAAAGTTGGCGATGAACGCTTGAAAGTTGGAGCGTGAGGATCAGGTGAGTGAGTTAAGTTTATATCATGAAGTATTCTAATACCCCTCTCCTTGCTTGTTTTGCAGGAGAAATGTTGAGGCCGAACGATGACTTGAAGTGGAAGCACGATGAAGATGAGTTTCAACCTCAAGAGAGAAAATTTGTAAGAAAATGGCTAAGTGTTGAGACTTAGTATAACTCAAGTGACGAAGATGAAGACCCTCAAGTGGAAGAAATCAAAGAACAATGCCAAGAAAGAAGATCGAGAAATAGTGTGAACGCGTCTACAAATGGAATCTTCTAGAAGGATGATGGTGGACATTATGATGCGCATTTATTACCCCACTCTCCTTTGTGGCGGTTTTAGGGCAAATCTTGTTTAGGGCTGAGGTGGCGCGATTCTGGCCACTCTATTGATTGTAACCCTAGCCGTCTTTTGGGACTTGGCTAGCTATAAAAGGGGGAGTCCCCCTCATTTGTAAGGCATTAGAAAATTAGAATTAGATTAGACATGGAATAGTAGACATTGAGAGAGTATTAGTATTAGAGTTAGTAGTGTAGCATTGTAGAGCATTTTTGCATAATTTGGAGAAGAGAGAAAGTTTTCCCTTTGAAAACTTTTGAGGAGATTGTTGTGTAACACATTTTATGATAATAGATCTTTTCATTGATGATGGAATTCGTCTTGTCATGAATTGCTAGCAAGGTCTCTTCTTCCTTTTGACTCCAAGTAGCTTAATTTCATGCAAGTAGCTTATTTTGGTGTGTAGTGTTTTATTGAGATAACTTCGCTTTATTCCATACCACTAGCGGCTTGTTGATGATAAGTCCGCCTTGTGTGGTCGACTGGAGATTATTTTGTGTTTAACTTCGGTTGTGGTTTACATACTTATATGCGTTGTTCTGATGGTGTATGTATGTTAAATTATAACTTGAACATCTTTTGCTTTCCCTTGAAGATTGCACCGATTTTACTGAGGCTGTCCGACGTGAGGCTAGGTCAAATCTGGTTGGAGTCTATTGAAACGAAGCTCCACATATCCTGCATTTAGAATAAAATATAAACTTCTTAGGCCCTACACCCTTTTAATTCAGTTCATTTCCGATTAGAATCAGGAAACTTGCGCTCACCTGCCAAATCATTTGAATTACATGAAAGCCCTTTGTCTGCTATTAGTTGTTAACCGTCGAACAATTGTGTAAGTCCCCTTGAAAATACCAGCAATATCACATCAAGCCAAACTGAGCCTATTCGCACTTAAGGAACCTTGGAGTTGAAAGCATGATCTTACTCGCAATCTTAGCATGCTGAATACTTTGTTCAAGAGAGGATAGAGCATCCGTTGGGAGACTTTATTCTGTGTTGGTGCGGTCTCAAAAACCACGTCAACAGGTCCAAGGGGCCTTTTTTGACTTTATAAAATTAACTTAAGTTGGAAATATTTCCTTTTTCGAACTCCAAGAATGGTGGAGATGCCAATTGCCAAAAATATCAAGACACCAACAACTGAAATTTCCACTACTGCCAGAAATAGAAATCCTGCATTGTATTGCTGCCAAGACCACTGCAAGAAATAGCACTTACTAAAAATATCATACTACTAAAAATAGTAAGTGTGTCCAAACTCAAAATAAGCATATTCTAAGATGTAGCTATGAATTACTAAAAATAGTAAGTACTAAAAATAGACTCTGCTAAAAATAGTAGTGATTGCCCACCAAGCATCTCAAAGAACCCAGAAAGACCCAAAAAACTCTCTGGCAAAACTCTTGCAATATCCTCTTGAAAAGTGGACGAGAAACTTCCAAGAATCTTGGAATCCCTAGAAATGCCTACGAGTAGCCTACAAGACTCCAAAAATAGGCTAACGGTCACCGAAAAGCTAAGGGCTAAAAAGGGGACATTACAGCTCAAAGGTATCCATCACCCTCTTTCTTGAACCTTCATCAAGTTTCTTTGATTCTTCATCTGATTTTACCTCTCCCGTTCTTTGGCATTTGTGGCTTGGTTCCCAAGACTTTTTGCATGAGAAGCAAAGTTTTTGTCTTGGAAGCTCATTTTTGCTATTATCTTCTTATTTTTCAACATGAGAGCCCTCATTTTGTTAATGGCTGGAAGGAGGCGTCTTATAATGAATTTTCTTTCTAGGCACTAACTGTTAATGGGTTGTAGTGCATTTGATGGCTGTTGAGCTCTTGCTTTTAATTGTTCTTCTTTCTACGAGAACCCTTTCTCTTCCCCATGCCCAATAATCTCCTCCTTAGCAATCTCTTTTAGTTTTGACCTTCTTCCTTTTTGGATTATGTATTCATAGAGGTGTCTTTCAAACATTAAGTACTTATCAAAAGTTAATGCAAATTTGAAAGATTTTTATTTACCTTGGCACTCTTCAAAGATTTTGACAATCTCCTCTCTTTGGGATGTTTCAGTTGGAAGTAGATTTTGCTTTCGAAACTTGGTACACTCTTCATATTCATTAAATTTGAGAAAGGCACCCCTTCTTAGATCTTTGGTGGAAGTTCTTAATATTCAGTATAATAGGCAATAATATCTTCGTTTAACTTGGAGCTTCTCTTAAAGGAGTGTCTTTTACTAATTGCAAGAAAGTGGGTTGGAGAGGTCTTTCATCACCTTTGTTTTGGTTACTGTTGGCTCTTGAAGAGCTTTTTCCACTTGACATTAGTAATTTTAGGAACCCCATGATTCATAGGTTGGTAGGAAAATTGGCTCTAATACCATTGTAATGTCCCAAGCCAAATATTAATGCAATATATTTTGGCTATTTAAATTTCTAGCTTAAATATTTAACTAGAACCTTGAAAAACCCTAGATTAAATTAATGTTTACACAACTTTAATAGCTCAATATTATGCTTCAGACTTTGGTATTTTACCCTAAAATGACATGCCCTAATCGATTCCTTTTCGACTCTAGCAAACCCAAAAAAATTGCCTTACATTTATACAAATAACAACAAACCCTATGTCTAGATCGGGTTCCAAAATGACAAGAGATGGCAAGTTGAAATATATTACATAGGAATTAGTCAGACTAGATTTAATCACGATTTTACATTCACAAAAATACCCAAATTTACAAGTTGGATTCACAAGCAAGATAAAATTGCAGAACCCCTCATTTACTTTAAATGGGATTGAAACTCTTTTACATAACATGGTTATGGCAGCCAACACAATAGAAAGTACTAAAATATGCCCCTTTAATTGAAATATTGGCTGCACAACCACAATACAAACTGAAAATACAATGGATTAATCCCTAGACAACCTGTAAATTGAACTAGATTGATATTGCTGAAGATTCACCACTACTAAAGCTCAAACACAACCTTTGTGTGAGACTACTCCTTTAGATGAAGGGGTTTCGCCATCCAACGTGAGATCTATTGAGTTTTCATCCTTAGATATAGATGCTTGAACAATGACTACTCATGATGATTTCGGTTTCGGGTTTGTGTTGGTTTGTTCATGATGGCCTCTTGATCCTGTCTCTACAATCTTAAGACATCAAGGAAGAGTATTGAAAATTGCATAGTGGTCTTTGTGTTGGGCTTCATTCGTAGAAATGGCTTTCGGTACCTGTTGAGAGTTGTTTACCTTACTTAGAGCCGAAAATGGTGTCCTTCTGTGTGGAAAACGAGCTTGGAAGGTGTGGAGGAGAATCCCCAAGCACTTGCAATTGTCCTCAACAAGTATGGTGAGGAGCCCCTTTGGGTTCGAAACTCTAACTATCACATAAATGGTGGTCAGATTCATCTTCTTTGTGTGCACCATAGGAGGTACATGTTGATCCACGTCCTCATTATTACATAATGTTTTGTGTTGTGAGAAATCCTTTTGGAAGACACATCATCGGTTTGAGCATTAATGGCACTCTAGACATATAGGGAGGTAGGTGGAGATGAACAGTGAAAAGAAGCGAGAGAGTCGATGTTCAGGTGTTGGGGTTTGTAGGCGAAGCATGCCGATGTGGGGAAGTCCGAATTCCTAGTGAAGGTTTTGTGAAGGAGTGAGGTTTTGGTGAAGAGGTAAGGTGGCATGGGAAACTCCAATACCTTAATTGATGAGGAAACGAGGGTGGGAAATAGGCAAAGGGCGTGAATGGATTGGGAAGTTTGATACCTTAACAAACCTAGAAAAAAAGTGAACTTGGTAGGAAGGTCATGCCAAGAAGGGAGGCTCCACAATGCTAGTGGCTTACACAAACTTAGCAAATTGACCATGCCTTCAAACTTAGGGGAAAAGATTATTACAAAAACAACACACAAAAAGTTAACCAAGATTGCATAATAATTTGTTAAAAAATAAGGAGCAAAAGCATCCTTATATAGGATTACAAATATCTTATCCACAGAGGATAAGGATGACAAATATCTTATCCACAAAGGATAAGGATGACAACTCATAGGATAAGATTGACAACTCATAAAGCAAAAAGGTAAATCTTATCTACAAAAGATAAGGATGACAACTCATAGGAAACATATCTAAAGTCAACATGACTTTATTAAAGAAGATTCCTAAAGTCTGTCCTAAAAGCTAATTGGCCATTACAAGATAAAACATTACTTTAATAGAAATCATACACAATCTTGGATCAAGGGAGATGTTGGAGTTAGGAAATGGGCATTTTGGACAACATTAGGAAATCATACACTTTGCCTAGAGGGTACACCCAACTCACCACTTCTTACACTAGTACCTCCTCTTGTCCACCCACATTAAAACCAACCCTATCACCATCACCATGCACGTGAAGTGTAGGAATCTTACTTTGTGGAAACCTTTATGCACTTTAAGGATCTTGCCAATTTCCCAGAGTCAAAGGATGACAAATTAAAAGCATTGGACACCTATAAATGCTAGTGAGAATGAGTCACTATCAAATTCTCCTTTACTTACCCAAAATAGATTAAAAAGCTTTTAACTCTCATAACTCCCTATAAACTAAAAGCTTTTCCTTTTTGGCTAGATTGACATCTACCATGTTCACCATCGAAGAAGCACCATCCTTTTTAACAACCCCTTTTTTAGGCCCCTCCATCACCAACATAGTATTATAGGAGTGACCTGGTAGAAGAAACTATAACAAAAATCGACATTGGATGATTACCAAGATATTCAATATTTACTAAGTGAAAACATCCTTAAATAAGAGTTACAAATGCTTTATACGAAAAGGAAAAGAGCAACAACTAATAAAGCAAAAGGATAAGGACTTAACTAAAAGAATAAAGAATATTCCTCAAGTCGATCATATATACTAATTGACCATTATATACTAAATATCACAATAATACTTTAATACCCTCCCTTAATGGTCAATCTACTAATGACACCAAGGTTTTCCCGAAATGTTACAAATTTTTCAGGACCCAAAGACTTGGTAAGAATGTCTATAGTTTGATCCTTAGAAGAACAATATTGCAATATCACCAATCCATCTTCTACAAGTTTTGTGATGAAATGACAATGAAGCTCCACATATTTTGTATGCTTGTGGAAGATTGGATTCTTGGCAAGCTTTAGCATCCCTTGATTGTCACAAAACAAGGGTGAAGGCCTTGTTGAGGCATCTTCATGTCTGAAAGCATCCTTTTGAGCCGTATTGCCTCACATGTTGTGTTTACTATTCCTTGATATTTTGCTTTTTTCAAGGAAAGAGCTACAGCCTGCTGATTCATGCTGGTCCATGTGACTGCACCCATGCAAAGGCTGAAAACATATCCAATAGTGGATTTTCTGTCATCAACAAAACCTTCCCAATCTGAATCTGCAAATCCAACTGGCCTAGGATCTTTGCTTTTGTTGTACAAAATGCCAAAGTCAAGTGTCCCTTTGACATATCTCAACACTCTCTTTGCTGCAACCCAATGTTTTTCTTTGGGGCTGTCATGAATCTAGAGATGAAACTCATAGCAAAGCTCAAATCAGGTCTAGTGGCTATAAGGTATATGAGGCTGCCCACTAGTTGCCTGAATGTTGAGTCATTTATTACCTTTGAGTCTGTTTTGGCTGAAAGCTTTAGCCCTTTCTCCATATGTGTAGATTTTTGCAATCTGTCATTTTGAACTCGTCGAGCGAACTCTTGGCATATTTAGATTGAGAAATAAAAATACCATCACCTATTTATTAAATTTCTACACCTAGACAGTAATTTAGGAGGCCTAAATTAGTCATTTCAATCTTTACTTTACACTTGATTTGATCAATCAAATGTGCCTCACTACTTGTAATAATGATATCATCTACATAAATGACCAATAGAATGATCTCATTGCCTATGCTTTTGACATACAAATTTGGATCCGAACAACTCTACTGGAATCCATGATCAACCAAATACCTGCCAATTTTTATTTACCATGCCTTGGGTGCTTGCTTCAAGCCAAATAGACCTTTCTTTAGTTTGCATACTTGATTCTCCTTTCTTGCAAGTTGAAAACCTTGAGGCTGAGACATGTACACTTCTTCCTCCAAGTCACCATTGAGGAAGGCACTCTTTACGTCCATTTGATGGACTTTATAGCTAAACTGAGCTGTCATGGCTAGAACTAAATGGATGGTGCTCATCTTTGCTATTGGAGCAAAGGTCTCCGCATAGTCAATGCCTTCTCTTTGTGAGAACCCTTTAGCAACCAATTGTGCTTTGTATTTGTCAAGTATACCATTAGCTTTGTACTTGACTTTGTACACCCATTTGCAGCCAATGGGTTTCTTCCCTAGTGGAAGATTTGAAAGATCCTAAGTCTTTTTTTTCATAAGACTCTTATGTTCAGTTTCCATGGCCTTTTCACATTGAGGTTTTCCTTTTGCCTTCGCAAATTCCTGGGGCTCATACACTCCATGAAGTTTGGTCGTAAGAGCAAAGTTAATTGTGTTTTTGCTCTTGCCTCTTAATGATCTGCCTTTGATCTTTTCATCATCCCAAACATCTTGAATGGTGCTTCCCCACCACTTTGGTATCTTCCTGGAAGTCTCTTTTGCCAAATCAATGTTGTCATGATGACTTGGACTTATTATTTCCATGTCATTTTGATGCTGATCTAGGTTATCATTAAGAAATTCCAAAATTTTTGGTACTCTTGTCTGCTTGGGAGATCCCTCATGCTTAGAATCCACCCCCCCTTTAGGTGAAGCTTAAATACTTGAATCCTCAGCCACAACATGTTCGTCGGTAATCTTGAACTCTGGAGAGAGTTGAAAAGGCCCAGTTTCCTCATCAATTGCAACATCTCTGCTAAGAATCAAACAGTTAGTGTCCACATCAGTCGGTGCCAGTAGGCTTTATGATTGTCACCGTACCCTATAAGCATTAATTTCTTACTCTTAGGGTCTAACTTAGTTCTCTTTTCATCTAGAATCTAGGCATACGCTAGAGAACCAAATACCTTTAGATGATTAATGTTAAGTTTCATTCTAGACCAAGCTTCCCCTGGGGCCTTCTCCTTCATTGCCTATGTTGAAGACTTGCTGAGTAGATAAATTGTAGTGTAAACTGCCTCAACTCAAAACTTCTTGGGAACACTTTTTTTCTTCATCATACACTAGACCATCTCTGTAATTGTAGGGTTCCTTCTCTCAACTACTCCATTCTGCTATGGAGTATAGGGTGTTCTGTATTGCCTCTTGATTATGTGTTTAGCAAAAAAATTATTGAACTCCTTTGAACATAATACACCTCCATTATTCGATCTAAGAGTTATGATGTCACATCTTGACTCTTTCTCTACTAATAATTTGAACTTTTGGAATTCATTAAACACATCTACTTTTACTTTCAGAAAATACACCCACATTTTCTTATTGAAATCATCCACAAATAGAAGAAAATTCCTGGCTTCAGTGATAGATGCCGTGTTCATTGGTCCACAAATGTCTGCATGAACTAGCCATAGGAATCTTGAGGCTTTCTAAGCTTGTCCAACTAAAAAAAGAGTTCTGTGCTGCTTCCTTGCTTGGCAAGCACATCAAACACTAGAGATCTGCTGCTGAATATTAGGAAGGCCTTCTACCAAATTCTCCTAATACAACTGAGATAGATAAGATAGATTAATGTGCCCATACCGTTGATGCCATAGTGTATTGATAGCATATGCACTTTTGGCTACCAATGCATGCTTATGAACATGTTTAGTATCAGCAAGCCGATACAAACCATGATCTTTGGTACAAGCAATGATGGTTTTCTTGGATTCCTTGTCAACAATGTAGCATTTGTGTTTGCTAAATATGACATCCAATTTGGGACAATGGTGCATAATCTAACTCATAGAGAGTAAATTGAGCTCCATCCTCGACACATAGTACACATTGAGAAAAATGAGATTTTTCCCTCCAGAAGATATCTGCACATTTCCTTTGCCAACAACTGTGTACTCACCACCACTGAAAATCATTGAATTTGAGCAAGCCGTGTACTTTGTGAACCAATCTCTCCCTATGCGTGAAATGTCGATATCTCTAGAATCTATGTACCATACAATTGACTTTGATTGATTTGCTGATTGTTTGGCCATGAAAGCATAGAAGGGTGACTCGTTCTCCTCATTGCTTGGCAACATGAGCCTTTGATGGAGGCCCTCTTGTGTTGGATTTCTTTTCAACCAACCTCTTTTTATAGTAGTTCTTCATATGACCAAGTTTACCACAATAGTGACGTGATAATTTTTCAGATTCTTCGGAGTATCTTCATTATTCCCTTGACCTTTCTTTTGTGACTATTTTCCTTTGCCTTTGTCCTTGGCTGCAAATGCTTGTTCCACACTTTGTGTATCACTATTGTTGCCAAACTGTTTCTTCCATCTGTCCCGCTGCAATAGTTTATTGCATCGTTCCTCAAACTTTAGGTCAACACTGGTAGAGGTGATATTGAGTGTCTCAATAAAGTGTTGATAGGATCATGGTAAGCTTTTCAGCGTAATAACCACCATATCTTTTTCCATCTTCTGACCTATGGCAAACAATTGATCTCTGATATCCTTGGTTTTGAGCAAATGCTCTTGCAAGGATGTCTCATTCATCATAATCCAAAAAAACATATTTTTGAGGAAGAAAGTCTTTCCTTTATCAGGCATTTCGTATATATCTTGTAGGTGCTTACAATTTTTTGTAGAGGTTTTTCTTGTTTGTACCTCTAGAAACATCTCATCAAGCACTGATAGCTTTATGAATTATGGCTTCTTTACCACGCTTGTCAAACTTGTCTTGGTCTTTACCCGCAACTGTAGGTCGGGTGTTGGTAGTGAGGACGATCTTATCAGGGCACCTGTACTTGAAAATCATGAGCATGCGTTGCTTCCATGTGTTGTAATTTTTGCCAATGAAGCACTGGCTGCATTCCAACATAATGTTGGGTAATGATGTAATGTCCCCAATTTTTTTAAGTCAGCATTGTAATTAATTAATTAATTTAATGTTGGTCGAAAAAGGCTAAATTAAAAAAGACAACTTAAATTAATTATTTAAGTGGGGCAAAAGTAACTTAAGTTGAAAAGTTAAATAAATTAAATAAGTTACTTTTGAATTTCAAAAGAGAATTAAATAAAAGGCGAAAAGGAAAAAGATGAGAATTCAAGAAGACATGAGGAGTTACGAAGGGGAAGGAATAAAAGAATTGCTGGAGCATTGTTTCAGGAGGCTGGTTATGGGTTTGGAAGAAGATTGTTTTGTTGGATAATTTCCAGAACTTTGTGAAGACGAAATCCTTCACAAGAAATATCATCTTCGGGGTTGAGAGACACTCCCTAGGTGATTGTTGATAATTCCAATTCAGGGATTATGCAAGTGCTTTAATGGAGTCTTTCAATTATTTCAAGATATTATATTTCAAAGTCTGCAGATGTCATTTTGATTGAATAATTTTTTCTATTGTTCAGAGTGTATATAAGCAGAATTAAATTAAAGGGAAATTATGTTTCCTTTGTTTGATCCCTTTGAAATAAGGAATCGATGCATAATAAGCTGCCTTTCCTTCCCTATAACTGCACTTCCATGAGAATTGAATCTGTTGTTTCAATCGAATCATTCAAGGAGCAACTCGTGGGTTGTTTAACCTGGAAAGGAACTGAATTCAATCTCAAAGGGAAAGCATACGAAGAGAGCAAGGTTCTGAAAGTGGTCGAAGATTTTACATTGTCAGATCCTCATGGGAAGTTGGACGGATATTGGAAGCCGAATGGAGATATATTAAAGTTGGTATTTTTTAATTGTGGCCTATATGTTGGTGACCTCTTGCTATGGATTCAATTTCTTATATCTCAGCAGCCATTCCATGATTGAGTGGAAGAAAGACATGAGGAAGTTTGGTGTCATATGCTACATACAGGCATGACAAATGAGATGCGCAGGTCAAGCATATCAGAGAGGAGGTCAAATGTTGAATTCAGACATTAATATTATTTAAGGCCATACGTTTTTCACTTTTTTGCAATCAAGAAGCCGTTAGAACTATGGAAGCTGCAAGAGTTATATACCATTCCTTCCTATTTTTTGGTCACTGTCATCATTGAAAAGAATCACAGCCTAGAATTGGAAGAGAGACAAGTTCTTGGAGTTAATTGATGCCTGTGAGGATGTTGTCAAATTAAAGAAGTGAAATACTTCAGGATATGGAGCTACGTGGAGAATCACTCCTTTGTGAGTCTTTATCGAATGCTATTGGGTATATGCAATAGCTGCCGCATTCACTTTAGGAGATGCGAATTACAAGTTATGCAAGGGAGTCGGGGCTGTGAAAGAGTGAACCGATTGACCTCATGTTTAATTCAAAGTATTGAAGAGTTGGGCTTTATACAGGAAGCAGATTACCACCGATGCCAAAGCTGAAATGTCTTCTAGACGCGATGGGCAGAGATTAAATTGAAACAGGTTATATGGGAGAGGTTGTTTATTTAAAGGGCTCGTGTGAGCTTCATCATGCCATCGCAATTTCCAGCATGGAAAGTGAATATGGTGTTGCTCCTTAATACTTATGGAGTATAATGAAGTTGTTAAAGTTTCCTTAAGTCAGACAACATTTTGTAGAGGAGCTGCGTATGTTTCCAGGAGTCGTGGGGAATTGGAAACGCTTTATTAAATAGTGTTTCATATTATATGCGGTTCCTTATTTCTGCCGCCAGTAAGGATTCGATATATGAAGGGAGACCCAGTGGATTGTTCCAATTGCTAAAGTTACTTTAAGGGAGTGCAGTTATAAGGGGAGTGATTTTATTAGTGAAGTGCTTTGATATTGTGGAGGATTGGGTCATCAAATGAATCACAATTTATAGTGCCTGGGTTGAAATTAGCGGAGGAGCTGTATAGTTGATTGTAAGTGAGGTGGGTTAATATGAGAATTCAGTGTTAAGATCCACTGAAGGAAAGAATATGCTCTAATATGCTGTTGCCTCTTTAGCTCAGCTACCAGTCTCTCTGAGATTACACTTTTTCAGTAATGTCAATATTTTCTTGCTGTAGTAGGTATTTTCTGAAGGCCTGTGTAAAGAAATGACAAGACAGTTCTGAGTATTGAAACTGCAGATAAACAAACCGTAGCAATCCAGGTCAGAGTTTAAAAGCAATATCTACAATTTGTTATTGATGTATTATTCCCAGTCATTAATATCAGAGTTGCATATATTTAATCTGCAATCTTATCCTGGAATGTAATGTTGAGTTAAATGACATAACTGTGGTATTCACATTGGTGCTGGCAACATGGATGTTTAAATTTCTCATATCTGCACTGGTGAAGATTTTTTCTATATGGAATGTTTTGTAAGAAACAATTCGTTAAATATTGAATTCAAGCTGGGAAACAAGTTCAGTACTTCATTTAGCCAAACTGTTTGACAAAATGTCTGAGCAGCTGGATAGATAAAATTGATTTTTTTTTATGCAAACTAGGGTGGGTTGTTACAAATGAAGCCATCCCTCCCACAACTTGTAATCACAACCTGCTGGTTAATGACCTTTTAAAATATATTTCCAACCCCAGTTGGAAGAACTGCAAATTAGATTTGCAAATTTTGCTGTAGCTTCAAAAAAAGAAGTTTTGCACACCTTGTGCCCTAGATGTGGGTCTAAAACTGCTTAGAAATGAAAATTTTGTTGTTGATAGAAACCCTGGTCAATGCCAAAGATCCATGATTTTAAAAAACTTGCCAAAATATTGATGTGAAACATGCCAAAAACCCTAGGCGTTTTGGAAAAAACACAATTTTATCAGAAAACTGTCAAAAAACAGGTCTGAAACCCACAATTTATATAAAAAAATCACCAAAAAATCTTCCATCTGTGGCCAAAAATACCCATGCGCCAAAACCTGCAATAAAAAGAATAGTCGCGCGATTTCTTTCTATCAAAGGCAGCCCAACATCCGTCTGAAGCTTATCACCACACCACCCTTGCACACCAATCACATTATCCACCCTCAACAAAGTATGAAGGTACAAGGGACAATGTCAAACACCTCCACATGCCTCTTTAAAGGAACTATAATCTACCCTACGGTTACTTAAAAGCCAATTATCCAATTTTCGCAAGTGTTCCCATTAAAAATATGTAAGATTTCTTTCTATCAAAGGCAGCCCAACATCTCACTATATCTTAGTGCTTGCTTTGTCTAAGGCATCAAAAAACAAGGCAAAGGAATACACCACATATAGAATCCAACATTTGCTGAGTGAGTCATCCTGGAAGCTTGATGTTCAAACCTATCATAAATCATGATAATGGATAATTCTTTAAAGTAAGGAATCAGAAAAATGGAAAATCACCTGCCTGGGATTCTCCATTCAATTTTTCTTAGTTCTGGATTTTGAAGCCATTTTAACTCAGCAGTCTTTAAGTACCTCATCTCCAAGCCTTTATTTCTGTTTTTGACCATAATATCTTTTTGATCCTTCAACATATCAGTATTACAAAATTCTTCAATATACCTCAAGTTTTCCTTTGCTTGGATATTTTCAAAATTTCGCTCGTCGTGGAAGCCAGATAAAATGTTAATTTTTTCTTTTTAGACTTATAGGTCTGTTGCTGCTTTGTCATTTAACATGATAAGAGGCTTATTTGTTTTGGTCTATGTTACCGATTCGTCCCTGGGAGCCTCCGGATACGATACGATTCGTATTGGGTTCGAAATTCGGATTTGATACGGTACAGATTCGGACAGGATTCAAAATTCTGACTGCAGATACGCCCAGGATTCATCTTGCCTTTGTGGATTCGTCCAGGATACGCCCAGCCGAATCTGACACGAATCCAACGTGAATCTAGACGTCAAAATGCCCAAGCTGCGGAAAAAGTGCCTTTTTGCAATTTTAAATTATTTTTTTGCCTCGTGACTGTTTGATGAGGCTGGTTGGAGCAGCAAGAGGGTGGAAATGTATTGCTATGTTGACCGAGCAGCAAAGGGTTGGTTTTGTTCTGAGATGTTCGAGCAGCAGAGGGTGGTGTTTGTTCGCTGTTGGTCACTATTCCTTTAGCATTCATGTCTCTTTCCTTTGTTTCTATGGCTCATCAAACTCATGAAATGAGTCAATAATTCAAAAATCTGTGCTGTAATCTTCACCTGCTTCTAGCATTGTGACAGAAACACCTTCAAATCACCATGTCTGACCTGGAACCACCCAGGTTCATTCCTTGCCAATTCCAAAACATTCTAATGTAAAAAGAAAAAAATGAACCCTGCTCCAATCCAGAAGCAATTCAATTTGGAATCTCAATTCCAGGATGAACCATACTTGGAATTGCCGTGCTTTCCTGGCAATTATTGCTATGGGTGGAAATGTAGGTTTGGAGTTGATATTATCATAGTTGGAAAACTCGGACTCGCCGCGGACTCGGCAGCCCAAAATATGACTCGGACTCGGGGACTCGGCACGGACTCGGGAAAAGACTCGGCAAGGACTCGGCAAAAAAAAAAACCGTAGTTTTACAAAAAAACAAGAACAAATTAATGCATTTAGAGAACATAAGAGCCTAATTTGATTATCAAACACTTATAATTCAAAGATTACACATGTCATATGATCATCAAACACTCAATAATTGAAATTTCATCATTCATATTCATCAAATACTCATAGTTTCAATGTAGAACAGCATCATAAATTTATAAATGTTTACATATAATCATGTCAAAAAGAGGAAAACATTAACAACCACATATAATCTACATCTTCCTTTTTCCCCTCCCAATGGTACTCAATTTTGGAGGCCTAGAACTAGAAGGTGCCCGTGCTATAGTATCCAAACGAGGACTAGGAGATCGAGAAGGGGAAACATGATATTCGAATGTGTCTTCATCGTCCTCCATGGCATCCAATCTTGCTGCTTCTTCTTCTCTGCTGCTGCTCTCTCTAATTCAGCAAGATCCTCATCAGTAAGGAAGACATCAGCCTCATCATTTTGTTCATCAATAGTCCATTCACCATATGGATCAATGTCATCCAAGTCGATGGACTCGTGTGAAACACCCTCCACCTTTCTAGTTCGAAGGCGAAGGTTGTATCGAACAAAAACTAAATCATTTAGGCGCTGCTGAGTCAACCTATTCCTCTTCTTTGTGTGAATGTTCTCAAATAAACTCCAATTCCGTTCACACCCAGAAGCACTGCATGGCTGTGACAAGACACGTATGGCTAGCTTTTGAAGATTTGGTGTGCTAGCACCATAGTTCTCCCACCATAGATCTACAAAAACATGTTTAAAAAATATAAGTATTAAGAAATAAGAATAAAGTAAAGTTTAAACAATCTATATGTAAGAATCAAGTTTCTAATTTCATTTTTTACCTGGTTGTTGTTTTCCTCTCCTTTCAATTGCTTGTTGGGAGGAAAAGAGTCTCCCCTCTGCACCCTTGTAGACCTTGAATAGATAAAAGAAAAAGTAAATCAAATATAGAAAATTCATAGATAGTCAAGGCTCAACATTGCAAATTCATAAATAAGATGTAACAAATCTCACCTCCAACTCATCAAGCACTTTATCTCTCAGCTCAGGATCAGGCACCATCCTATCAATGCATATGACAAGACCTTCCATGACCTCCTCATCCGCCTTAAATGTGTCCGAGAAGTAGAACTTCGGATTCAAGAAGTAGGCGAAGGCATGGATCGGCTGGTGGAGTTGGTGTGTCCATCTCCGATCAATGATGCGCCATATGATTTCATATTTCTTTTTGTTTCCGCCATAGTAACGTGATATGGCCTCTTTGGCCCTATCCATGGCCTCATAGATGAACCCCATTGGCATGCCATCTCCATCCACCATACGAAGAACCCTCACCAAAGGTTCTGTCACCTAAAAAAATGAAAACAAATGTTAAATCATAACAAAATTAACCCCTAAAAAAAAAAAACAGCAAATAGATTATCATGTATAATTTATTTTTGTGTGATTGCTACTTACCCCCATCAACTCCTCTCCATTTTTGATGAATGTCTCATCAAAAACTATGGCAACAATCCTCTCCCCTTCAGGTCTATTGGAAAATGAGGACTCCTTCCAAGCATCAGACACGAACATTTGTTTGAGATGATTAATGGCACCAAGAATGCTTTGCAATGTGAGGAAGTGGCTAGCAAATCGTGTCACTCCAGGTCGCACAAGGTCCTTGCCATTTGTAAATTTCCTCATCAAAGAAAGCACCCAAGTATGGTTGTAGATAAATTTTGTAACACTTTTTGCATCTTCAACCACACTTTTGACCCATGAAATCTTCCCAATGTCCTCTAGCAATAGGTCTAAACAATGTGCAGCACATGGAGACCATGCAATTGTGGGATACCTCTCCATAAGTAGTCTACCTGCAGCTACATATGCAGCTGCGTTGTCCGTGATGATTTGGACAACATTATCAACTCCAACCTCCTGGACCACCCCATCTAATAGATTGCATAAAGTCTCAGCATTTTTAACTTCATGGGAGGCATCTATTGATTTTAGAAACACCAATCCACCATTAGAGGCCACTAAAAAGTTAAGGAGAGTTCTATTTCGTCCATCTGTCCACCCATCAGATAAAATGCTGCAACCTTTTCTTCGCCAAAATTTTTTTGCTCATCAACCACAAGCCGTGTATTCTTTACGGCTTCCTCTAGCAATGGCCCACTCAAATCTTTAGATGATGGGGTCTTAAACCCCTTTCCTGCAACTGTAAGGGCGTTCACCAAACCTTCCCAATATGGGCTGTTTGCAACATTGAAAGGTAGATTATTGTAGTACCAAAAGTTTGCAGCAGCCATCCTAGCTTCTTGATGCTTTTCTTTATTCCAACCGTACCTTCAAGTGAAGGTTGTGCTCCTGGAACATTACGTGGAATAAAATAATTTGGTCCTGATGAAGGACCCTGACTAGCAGTAGAAAATGAACCATCAGGACTCTCACCAAAAGATGAATGTGGAGCACGGAAGCTTGGACTTGCAACACCATGGGGCATAGAGGGTGCAGATTGGGATTGAGATCCACTCATCACTGATGTTAGGGCATCTTTTGTTTTTTGTCTTTCCTCTTTCTTAAGCTCATATTCAGCAAGAAGGGCCTTCATCTCTCTAATGATCTCAGGAGTGGTATTCTTGCATCCCTCCACATTTTGCCCAGGGATTCTAGCAAGGTGGTATTTTAATCTGTTTATTCCTCCTGTCATCCATTTGTTGCATTCATGACATGTCAATTCACCTTTTTTATTTCCTGGAATTGCATACTTCCATGCAAGGTCTTTTTTTACTCCCTTTGGATTTGAAGACAACATTGTTGTTTCAAGTTCAAAATGAAAAAAAAAATCAGCTAGGGTTTGCTAAAAAATTAGCAAATAAATGTGATTCAAAATTTCAAAGTTTCAAACATTTGCAAAAGAAAAAAAATGCAAAACCAAGCTAGAAAGTAGAAACAATAAGAATTAGGCTATTAAGGAAAATAGAAAAAAATTTGGCAACATTTCCCCTTATTTTTCTTGATTTTTTAAATTTTGAATGCAAAAAAATTGAAGAAAACAAACAAAAGCAGTGTTAGATCACTTACCTTGCTCTATTTTGACCTTTTTGGTTTGTTCTCCCTTCTTCTATCAATCCCAAAGCAATTTGCAGACCTGGTTTTCAAGAGTGATAGTCAAAAAATGAAAAAAAAAACCAAAAAAAACGTGGGTTTTAACCCGTTTTTGGACTCAGCCGCGCAGGAGAGTCCTGGGTTGGGACTCCCGAGTCCCGACCCAGGACTCGCCTGGACTCGACTCCCGAGTCCGCGACGAGTGGACTCGGCCAGGGTAGGGACTCGCGAGTCCGCGGCGAGTCCGCAGCGAGTCGGCTGAGTCCGCAAACTATGGATATTATTGATATGGGTGGAAATGTATTGCTATGTTGACTATGAAAGTGGTGATGTATTTTTGCTATGTTATTAGACTATTAATATGGTGGTGTATTCTGAACTCAATTACTGCTGCAAATATGTATATATTTCTGATTTTTATATGTTTTTTGTATTACCGTACCCAAAACATACCCAACCCCATAATTTTTTTGGACCGAATCCCGTACCGGATTCGCGTACCCGTACCCGAATCCAAAAACAAATTGGTAACTTAGGTTTTGGTTCTATATTGTTAAACAAACCAAGCAAATGCTGACTGTTTGCCTTCATGTGAAAGACACAACATTAAAATTGCATGGTTAACTTGAGCTTTGCAGGGGACATCTTTCATAATATGCTTCTTGTTGGTTTGCCACCAATTTCTCACAATTAATGTACAATGTTTTGTAATATAAAAATATTCTTGGTTGGCATTTTGAACCTAGTACCTGCTGTTGGTTTCGTCCTTTTACTTGTCATGATTTCCTTTTTGTACCTGTTCTTTATGACTGTGTCCTTGTATTTTTTATTTTTGCATCTCACTTCTAGATCTTGAATCTAGCATCAAAACCCTTAATTTTTGAGCACATCCATGTCCAAGTTTATAAAAATCCAATAGAAGTATCTGGTAAATTTGAATTATTTTATTGCAGATATTGATTATCCCTCATATGATCAGATGATGTCACTACATGGATCAGATTTTCCTCCTTTAAGTGACCTAATGATGCCACCACACTCTGCAGATTTTTCAGACAACATGATTAGGGGGTTTGATGTAAGTCTTTTTAAATCCCAGTCTTATATGACCTTATGGGATGGCTGCCTGACATCATTGCATGCATGAGAGATTGGATCAAAGGCTGTAATGGCCAAATTTGAATTTTTACAGGTGCAAGTGTCATGTTTATATGCCCTGATGTCCTGTTAATGCTAGCACAGGCTGCAGATGACCAAATAATGGGCTATGATCATCAAATGGAGAAATTTGGCCTTAGACTGCCCAAACAACCTGTCTGGTTGTGTGAAATTAAAAAATTTAAAGTCGATAGCCTAGATGAATCTTCAACATGCTCAAATGGAATTATTGTTGATGCCCAACCATTGAAAATTTTGGGCAAACTTTCTATTGCTTGTTAATTGCGGTCTGCCTAGCAATATGTTTGCAGACCTGGACATTTGAGAGATGACCTGCTTGAGAATGAAGGCATGATACTGTAAATGACTCCTGCATAGAATTATATGATGGAGAAACAGATTCATGTGCAAGGCAATGTGATATTTAATTGAGCCAAAGAAGATGGCCTCTATGGCCACAGTAAAGGTTACTCCATTGGAGGCTTGAGTTGATTCTATGGCCACGGGAAAAGTGATTCCATAGGATGTTTGAGTTGACTTCATAGGATGTTTAGATGTACTACCTATGATATGAAAATTTTGAATGGAATATTAAGATTTTCTCTCACCTTGCCATAGTGCTTGATCAGGAATGCATCCATTCTAAACTTATAAAAAGTTTTTTGATACTAATTTGTATTGAGAATTGTGGTAAGCAATAAATATTTTAATTTTTAAATACTTCATAAAATTGAGTGTTGACTATTCTAGGGCTTATGCCTTATCCTGTTTGTAGTCACTACTGGTATCATTGTTGGAAGCAATTAGGTAAAAGTCTTCCAAGGATTTGGGAATGAATATCTCTGAAATATCCCACCCCTGATAGGATATTTGCTTTCTGAATTTTGCCTGTCTGTTTTGATTTTGGTTTTATTGTTTTTTTGTGTTTTGCCAGGAATGCAGGGAAAATCATATAATTGCAAAGTAATGATATACTTAAGCAAACATTTAAAACTATCAACTCAGATTTTTTATTTAAAGCTTGGGAAATACATAACAATCATAGCCGGAAGCTAATATCATAAGATGCAAGTCTGAAACTTTGACCAGCAAACTGGAACCACCTAGAAATGGACACCACACTCAAATGACTGATTTCTTTGCCTTGAAATTGCTGCACACTTCATGTTTTCCCTAGATGCCAAGAAAGGAGCTGAGATTGCACCTTTTTCCTAGACGTTTCTCCCTAGAGAGTCTCACGCCTCAAACACACTTGTACGGCCAAGCTAGAGAATGTACGATCAGCTAGAAGACTTACATGTGCCAACAATGATAGGTAATGAGCAACATTGTCTTTTAATTGATTTCTGATCTGCATACTAACCTTCTGAAATTCTTTGAAATATTAACTCCAATCAGCACAAATGCAGCTCCTGGATGAAGCCACCTGTAGAGCAATCCTTGGGTGATATTTCACATTTGTAGATCACTAAATCTAAGAGAGTTTTCGTTCTCCAAGATCAATTATCAGACTGAAACCCTTGTTTCTTCTCCACAACAAAAAGCATCAAGTTTTGTAAAAGATGAATGAATGAATAATGGGCTTGTTTGAAAGCTTAAATACTCCCAAAACACCACGATTTCCCTTAGCTTTTTAATCCATTAAATACTATGTTCCATGCCCTGTCGGGGACGGGGAGGGGGGGACGGCAGGCGACGCGTTTCCGGGACGTTTCCTAAGGGGCCCTGTCGGGGACGGGGAGGGGGGGACGGCAGGCGACGCGTTTCCGGGACGTTTCCTAAGGGGCAATTTTTAGGGGACGGCAGGGGACGGCGACATACAAAATACATATATATATATGATTTTTTCAAAATTAATTAATATATTAGAGAGAGAGGGAAAGAGAGATAGATATGTCAATACATTAATAATTGATAACAACAATATCAATATGTAAGTAAATCGCGAGAGTAGTACTATAATAGCATAAGACATGTCATTAAAGCATTATAAAATTTATCACAGCAGTATCAAACATTAATAAAACCATGGTCTATCAATATCCAAATGTCTCAAACATGTATCCAGAAGTCTCAAAGTTCAAACATGAAAATCAAAATATTAAATACAAAAGTCTATGAAATTAAGCCTCATTCGGGCTATGAATATCCAAAGACTCAGAACTATCTAAGTCACTATCATCCTCTGGCAAGAGTGGATCATCCA
>VDFB02103253.1:0-16064 GCA_007258455.2 Sequoia sempervirens | reverse complement strand
GGCTTATCACAACTATGGATGGTAGATTACACATACGTGTGTTTACATATAGATACAACGTAAATAATTTTTGCACATACAATATATACAAGATAGCATATATATATATATATTATTTATAATGATAATGCTTGCAACAGTTATTGAATCTTACAAGTAATAATGACTCTATTATGATAAATGGTACAATAGGATATCATCTTTATAGACGTTTACTGTCTACACTAATGTACTTATGAAATTATATAGAAAAGTTATTCATAAGAGAGATAAGGGAGAAATGAGTAACCCTTGGACAAGAATGAAAAATTTATATCTCTGATCTTATTGGACATTATGACTGAAATGTATCGATCTCTAATGTTTCCAATGTCTCCATGAGAAACACTTTGAATCCAAGATTCAGTTTGAGTGCTTTCACCAGAAAGGGTCATTACAAGTGGTATCGAAAGCAATGTTCCTGCCACCGGTGGAAATCAGCTGCATATAAACTTCTTACCGAAAGCAGTACTTTAAGGAAGTCCCATTCTAACTCATACAGATCAGGTATGGCTTATGACCATTGAATATAATTACTCTGCTATTAAGATATACGCAAATGGTGAGATTTTGAATGGTAATATTGTTTTGGCAATAAAAAATTTAGATACTAACTTATGGTTAATTGACCTATCCAAATATGATTAATAAATATATATGATGACCAATAAATTTATTATGGGTCATTGTTGAATGTCGTTTGTCTAATTGATGTTGTTATCATCACTATAATATTGCTAATATGTTATTTGGAATCAAACAACTAATGATGTTTTGATGATATTTTTCCCATCCTAATTATGATATGTGAAAGATTAATTACATCTCTGCACCCGCGACAATATTGAAGACTATTATGATCTATCATTCTATTGAAATGTGAAGGCCACATCATTGGCTGGGAAAACAAGAGGTTCCTACAGATCGAAATGGTAAGTATTAGGTGCGTACTTTCATAGCCCTATATCAACAATGCCTTTATAGAGATGGAAAACAATATCTGTTAAAAGGGTTATAAATGATTGATAAGGGTTTGATGATTGATATATTTATATCATAATGAACTAGTGCATATACATTCATATGATTATTAATATTTTGATGAATTCTTGAATCCTCATAAGCATGTTGCAGCGTAGGTAACTTGTTAATATGGTAACCATTGGATGCAATTGTTTGTTGAGGGATGGACCTAATAGGTTGAGCAGACACTAGAGTCCCTTCATAGTAGACCACCCTCGTTGATGACTGCAGGTCTGCCAATGAGGGCCAAGGGGGTCATATCCACGAGTGTTGGTTGGTTGCTCTTGGGCTGAGAAGGGAGTGCTCTAAGGGCCTCCTATGGAAATATTTCCTTCAAAACTACTGCACGGACTGTGTTTGGGCATTATGATCTCTTATAAACCATTAAGTGAGGTGGAGTGGATGCCCTCGAAGGAGAGCAGAGACTAGGATCCCTTCAAGGTAGGCCACCCTCCGTAGATGGACTGCGGTCTGTCACTGAGGGCCGAGGGGGTCATTACAACGGGTGTTTGTTGGCCGCTCTCGGGCTGAGAAGGGTATCACTAAGGGCATCCTTGTGCGTGATCCACTCTGCCCCATTTGGGAATTGGATGATCAAAGAGATGATAACTTGGGTGTTCTAGTATCTATTTAGTTTGCTCAGAAATTTACAAATTGAATGCTTCGTAACATATGTTCATGTGGATGCTTGTACATTACGTGTATTCCTGTGTTTGCTTCATGTTTATGTGTATACTCGATGACCTTGGGAAGGAGGACGGGTCCATGGTGTAGTATGGGATACACCGAATCCACCTTCTCAATTGTCTGACAGCATACTTCATTCAAGTGTATTTGTAATTGATTGTACACCCTATAACTTGTGATTGTATTTAAGTATATACTTGCCGATTGTGTTTATTTGAGTGTATACTTTATGATTCGTGATTGAATTTGTATTTGGGTGTATACTCTATAACTTTGTATTGATATTTGAGTGCATACTCTATGACTTGCATTTGAATTCGAGATGTATTTGTATTCGAGTGTATACCCTCTGACTTTGTACTTGTATGCTTTGCGACTTTGAATTCAAGTGTATACTTCATGATGATGTATTCGAGTGTATACTCTATGGCATTCTATTTGTTGTGACTTGTATTCAAGTGTATGCTCTATGACTTACATGCATTCATACGTATTCTTTGTGACTTCCTGCACTCGTGCATATACTTCATGTTTTACCAGACTTATGGTATTTTGTTTCTTGGATAACATCTTACTTGATCATTTCATGACTGATGCACTCTTATACATGACTACTCCATTCCTAAGTGTATGCTTGTGTTTGTGAAGTTCATACCTTGTATGTAATTGTTTCTATGTACACTCTAATGAATGCTTCATATTATGTATTTTCCATTTCTTGAAGGAATGATATGCTTATATCCCATGCATAGAAGTAAATTTGAGTATACTTGAACGCTCTACATATTCATGCCTTAAGTAATGACTAAATGCTTCTCGCTCCATGTGTGTGGTTTCTCTATGTATGCTTCCTGTTAGAGTGTATCTACATTTCTTCCTACCTTATGAGTATTTACGCATTGGATACCTTGTCTGAGCTTATGTGCTTTATGTATAATTACATGATTTAGATGCCTTGTGTGTAATTTATTGCTCGTTGCTTCTATGAGAATTTGCCTCATATTGAGTGTCTTACTCCATGTATTTATGTGTATTTGTATGCTTCATGTGCAATCTGTGATTATGCTTGCTCCATGCTTATATCTTGTACACATTTATGGCTAATATATTCAACATGACTGCTTTCGGATATGTCTTTCATAATTAGTGTGTTTTTAGCATATCTACTTGCGATTGACAAGCACACCCCATGCTTTATATATACAAGTATGAATACTTCATGCTTTATGTATTCAAATCTATGTTGATGTATGCTCCATATATTTATCCATACTTGTACTTCATGCTTTACTGCTTTCGTATGTTCAATTGTATGATTCATATCTTAATAAGTGCGCCTCATGTCTTACATACTTGCTTTATGCCTGATGTGCTTTAGCATGTTTTCAGCATGTGAATATTTCTATTATGAATGTTCTATTTCTTGAGTGTATACTTTTGATCCAACCTGTGTACTTTTTCGACTGTATTTCCATTCCTCGAGTGAATTAACATGCCTTACTTGTATGTATCATATTTTGCGAGTGATTATGTGTCTGTTGTATAGTCTATGTGCCATTCAATGTTTCTCTTCCTTTGTATGCTACTGGCTTCATTACTGTTGTGATTGTGACTTACGATATCTTATGTGCATACCTTGTGACTGTTTCATGTATGATAATTTGTTCCATGTATGATATATGTTCAACATGAGTGCTTTTTGCAAGTCATTGATTGCTACATGTCTGAAATATCTTCTCTATGTCTGAAGTGTATTGGGCATGTGTGTTCTATGCGAATGCGCTGAACATGTATGATTCTTGCCTTGTATAAGTGTATGACTGAAGATGTATGTGATTCGTGTCTTTTGCTTTGGATACTGTGTTTATGTATTTCATGCCTTATATGTATTGTGTGTATCTATTAAAGTAAAAGATGTTTGGAATTGTGATTGCTTGAGGACAAGCAATCTTGGGTAGGGTGGACTGTCATGTCCCCGATTTTGTGTTGTTTAGAAACATAATTAAAATAATTAATCTTGTGATATCGCATAATTGTAATTGTCCAAGACAATATTACAATTATAAAATCATCATAAAAGTTATTATGATATAATAAACATTAAAGTATACAAAATGAATATCAAAATATATATTAGCAATTTAAAATACAATTATAAATATTAACAATTTGAAATTATTATAATTGATTTATCATTAATATACCAATATAAATATTAAATACAAATTAAAAATAAAATATGTAAATATGAAATAATAATAATGACTAATAAAAAATAAATAACTAAATTATATTTAATAATTTCTTAGCAAGGGACACCTTTCTTCCTAAAGTTGTCTCTCTTCATATTTTCAGTCTTGAAAGGGAGTATAAATTCGAGAGAAATCATTGGAATAAAGGGAGATGACCATCGCTAGAATAGAATAGATAATGCAGATATAAATAAGGGGATAAAATCATTCAAGCGAGGGAAGATTAGGGTTTATGGTAACCGAATTCAAAATCATTTATTATTCCCTAAAGCTAATCATCGATGGATGGAAGGAAGGATAAAATGAAACATGATGTGGGAGTATAAAATCAGGTCTTCACAATTGTAAAATGCTTCCATTACATTTATTAGATACGGAGGAAGAAATGTATCTAGCACAGTGAGACATGGCTATCAAGAAAGACGTCCTCCACAGGAGACAAACAACATTCTTATCTTGCCCAAGAATTATATGCAGCGCCATCCCCAGGGAACGGACTTTGCATCTGTGCGCGCGGATCAAGCAGATATAAGGAAGAATATCATATTATCGATATGTCTAGGAGTTACGTTAGAATCTCTTGGAATGGGGGATATACATAAAGGGGATATATACAGAGGAAAAGAGGAGATTTGAATGGGTAATTAAAGAATAATGTAAACTCATCAAAGTATTAAGCAGATATGTACATTTAGACAGGCTTGCCATGAGTGCCACTTGGTGGCTTTAGCTATTTGGTGCATGACGTGCATAGGAGATGGAAGAGGGAATATAAGAAAGACACACCAGCTGCTATGCAGTAAGACATATATAATTTGAGTAAGAAACAGTACCATTCAGACACAGAGAACTCACTCTATGGGATCTTGATGCCCATTGCAGATAGGTCGAATTCCTTCAGCTGAGTCGGGTGAAGTTAGATTTGAAGTTACCTCAGGATCATCAACTAAGAAGAGAAATAGTGAATCACAGATAAGACAACGATGCAGACTGAGGTATGTGATTTGTTAGTTATTGAATATATATTTACCTAACTGGTTATTGAATTTATTACTCTGTCATGCTTGTGATATATGCTTACGAGTTTCTGTAGTAGGCTTATCACAACTATGGATGGTAGATTACACATACGTGTGTTTACATATAGATACAACGTAAATAATTTTTGCACATACAATATATACAAGATAGCATATATATATATATTATTTATAATGATAATGCTTGCAACAGTTATTGAATCTTACAAGTAATAATGACTCTATTATGATAAATGGTACAATAGGATATCATCTTTATAGACGTTTACTGTCTACACTAATGTACTTATGAAATTATATAGAAAAGTTATTCATAAGAGAGATAAGGGAGAAATGAGTAACCCTTGGACAAGAATGAAAAATTTATATCTCTGATCTTATTGGACATTATGACTGAAATGTATCGATCTCTAATGTTTCCAATGTCTCCATGAGAAACACTTTGAATCCAAGATTCAGGTTTGAGTGCTTTCACTAGAAAGGGGTCATTACAAGTGGTATCAGAGCAATGTTCCTGCCACCCTGTGAAATCAGCGTATATAAACTTACCGGAAAAGAAGGTATATTTTTAAGGAAACCCATTCTAACTCATACAGATCAGGTATGGCTTATGACCATTGAATATAATTACTCTGCTATTAAGATATACGCAAATGGTGAGATTTTGAATGGTAATATTGTTTTGGCAATAAAAAATTTAGATACTAACTTATGGTTAATAGACCTATCCAAATATGATTAATAAATATATATGATGACCAATAAATTTATTATGGGTCGTTGTTGAATGTCGTTTGTCTAATTGATGTTGTTATCATCACTATAATATTGCCAATATGTTATTTGGAATCAAACAACTAATGATGTTTTGATGATATTTTCCCATCCTAATTATGATATATGAAAGATTAATTACATCTCTGCACCCACGACAATATTGAAGACTATTATGATCTATCATTCTATTGAAATGTGAAGGCAACATCATTGGCTGGGAAAACAAGAGGTTCCTGCAGATCGAAATGGTAAGTATTAGGTGCGTACTTTCATAGCCCTATATCAACAATGCCTTTATATAGATGGAAAACAATATTTGTTAAAAGGGTTATAAATGATTGATAAGGGTTTGGTGATTGATATATTTATATCATAATGAACTAGTGCATATACATTCATATGATTATTAATATTTTGATGAATTCCTGAATCCTCATAGGCATGTTGCAGCATGGGTAACTTGTTAATATGATAATCATTAGATGCAATTGTTTGTTGAGGGATGGACCTAATAGGTTGAGCAGATACTAGAGTCCCTTCACTGTAGACCACCCTCGTTGATGACTGCAGGTCTGCCAACGAGGGCCAAGGGGGTCATTTCCACGGGTGTTGGTTGGCTGCTCTTGGGCTGAGAAGGGAGTGCTCTAAGGGCCTCCTATGGGAATCCTTCCTCCAAACTATCGCATGGACTACGTGTCTACCCATTACCAAATTATCATTCGGTTTCAATCAAATCATAGGGGAGGAGGATTGGACGCCCATGAAGGAGAGCAGATACTAGGATCTCTTCGAGGTAGGCCACCCTCATGGATGACTGCGTTTCTGCCCAGGAGGGCCGAGGGAGTCAATACAACAGGTGTTTATTGACTACCTTCGGGCTGAGAAGAGAGGCGCTAAGGGCATCCTTGTGCGTGGTCCACTCCTACCTCTTGTGAATTGGGTGAGCGATGATAACTTGGGGTGTTTTAATATCTATTTAGTTGTTCAAAAATTTCAGATTGAATGCTCTGTAACATATATTCATATGAATGCTTGTGCATGATGTGTATTCGCGTGTCTGCTTCATGTTTATGTGTATACTCGATGACCTTGGGAAGGAGGACGGGTCCACGGTGTAGTATGGGATACACCGAATCCACCTTCTCGATTGTCTGACAGCATACTTCATTCAAGTGTATTTGTAATTGATTGTACACCCTATAACTTGTGATTGTATTTAAGTATATACTCGCCGATTGTGTTTATTTGAGTGTATACTTTATGATTCGTGATTGAATTTGTATTTGGGTGTATACTCTATAACTTTGTATTGATATTTGAGTGCATACTCTATGACTTGCATTTGAATTCGAGATGTATTTGTATTTGAGTGTATACCCTCTGACTTTGTACTTGTATGCTTTGCGACTTTGAATTCAAGTGTATACTTCATGATGATGTATTCAAGTGTATACTCTATGGCATTCTATTTGTTGTGACTTGTATTCAAGTGTATGCTCTATGACTTACATGCATTCATACGTATTCTTCATGACTTCCTGCACTCGTGCATATACTTCATGTTTTACCAGACTTATGGTATTTTGTTTCTTGGATAACATCTTACTTGATCATTTCATGACTGATGCACTCTTATACATGACTACTCCATTCCTAAGTGTATGCTTGTGTTTGTGAAGTTCATACCTTGTATGTAATTGTTTCTATGTACACTCTAATGAATGCTTCATATTATGTATTTTTCATTTTTTGAATGAATGATATGCTTATATTCCATGCATAGAAGTAAATTTGAGTGTACTTGAATGCTCTAAATATTCATGTATTAAGTAATGACTAAATGCTTCTCGCTCTATGTGTGTGATTCCTCTATGTATGCTTCATGTTAGAGTGTATCTACTGTTTCCCACCTATGAGTATTTTAATGATTGACAATCTTCTTGTATGAGCTTATGCAGTGCTTTATGTATAATTACATGATTTACTCTCAGTGTAATTTATTGACTGCTGTTTCTATGAGAATTTGCCTCATATTGAGTGTCTTACTCCATGTATTTATGTGTATTTGTATGCTTCATGTGCAATATGTGATTATGCTTGCTCCATGCTTATATCTTGTATACATTTATGGCTAATATATTCAACATGACTACTTTCGGATATGTCTTTCATGATTAGTGTGTTTTTAGCATATCTACTTGCAATTGACAAGCACACCCCATGCTTTATATATACAAGTGTGAATACTTCATGCTTTATGTATTCAAATCTATGTTGATGTATGCTCCATATATTTATTCATACTTGTACTTCATGCTTTACGACTTTTGTATGATTCATATCTTAATAAGTGCGCCTCATGTCTTACATACTTGCTTTATGCTTAATGTGTTTTAGCATGTTTTCAGCATGTGAATATTTCTATTATGAATGTTCTATCTCTTGAATGTATACTTTTGATTCAACCTGTATACTTTTTCGACTGTATTTGCATTCCTCGAGTGAATTAACATGCCTTACTTGTATGTATCATATTTTGCGAGTGATTGTGTGTCTGTTGTATAGTCTATGTGCCTTTCAATGTTTCTCTTCCTTTGTATGCTACTGGCTTCATTACTGTTGTGATTGTGACTTACAATATCTTATGTGCATACCTTGTGACTGTTTCATGTATGATAATTTGTTCCATGTATGATATGTTTTCAACTTGAGTGCTTATTGCAAATCGTTGATTGCTACATGTCTGAAGTGTATTGGGCATGTGTGTTATATGCGAATGCGCTGAACATGTATGATTCTTGCCTTGTATAAATGTATGACTGAAGATGTATGTGATTCGTGCCTTTTGCTTTGGATATTGTGTTTATGTATTTCATGCCTTATATGTATTGATTAAAGTAAAAGATGCTTGGAATTATGATTGCTTGAGGACAAGCAATCTTGGGTAGGGTGGACTGTCATGTCCCTGATTTTGTGTCATTTAGAAACATAATTAAAATAATTAATCTTGTGATATCGCATAATTGTAATTGTCCAAGACAATATTACAATTATAAAATCATCATAAAAGTTATTATGATATAATAAACATTAAAGTATACAAAATGAATATCAAAATATATATTAGCAATTTAAAATACTATTCTAAATATTAACAATTTGAAATTATTATAATTGATTTATCATTAATATACCAATATAAATATTAAATACAAATTAAAAATAAAATATGTAAATATGAAATAATAATAATGACTAATAAAACATAAATAACTAAATTATATTTATTAATTTCTTAGCAAGGGACACCTTTCTTCCTAAAGTTGTCTCTCTTCATATTTTCAGTCTTGAAAGGGAGTATAAATTCGAGAGAAATCATTGGAATAAAGGGGGATGACCATCGCTAGAATAGCTAGAATAGAATAGATAATGCAGATATAAATAAGGGGATAAAATCATTCAAGCGAGGGAAGATTAGGGTTTATGGTAACCGAATTCAAAATCATTTATTATTCCCTAAAGCTAATCATCGATGGATGGAAGGAAGGATAAAATGAAACATGATGTGGGAGTATAAAATCGGGTCTTCACAATTGTAAAATGCTTCCATTACATTTATTAGATACGGAGGAAGAAATGTATCTAGCACAGTGAGACATGGCTATCAAGAAAGACGTCCTCCACAGGAGACAAACAACATTCTTATCTTGCCCAAGAATTATATGCAGCGCCATCCCCAGGGAACGGACTTTGCATCTGTGCGCGCGGATCAAGCAGATATAAGGAAGAATATCATATTATCGATATGTCTAGGAGTTACGTTGGAATCTCTTGGAATGGGGGATATACATAAAGGGGATATATACAGAGGAAAAGAGGAGATTTGAATGGGTAATTAAAGAATAATGTAAACTCATCAAAGTATTAAGCAGATATGTACATTTAGACAGGCTTGCCATGAGTGCCACTTGGTGGCTTTAGCTATTTGGTGCATGACGCCGCATAGGAGATGCAGTTATGGAATATAAGAAGACTCCACTGCTGCTATGCAAGAAGACATATATAACTGAGTAAGAAATAAAGCACTATCCGCATACGAGAACTCACTCTATGGATCTTGATGCCCATTGCGTATAGGTCTAATTCCTTCAGCTGAGTCGGGTGAAGGATTTGAAGTTACTCTAATCATCAACTAAGAAGAGAACAGTGAATCTGTACATTAAACGAGTGCATCGAGGTATGGGATTTGTTAGTTATTGAATATATATTTACTTAACCGGGTTATTGAATTTAGCTACCTTGGCCATGCTTGTGATATATGCCATTTAGTTTCTCAGAGTATTTATCACAACTATGGATGGTAGATTATTACATACGCGGTGTTTACATATAGATACAACGTGAAATAATTTCGTACATACAATATATACAAGATAGCATATATATATATATATTATTTATAATGATAATGCTTGCAGCAGTTATTGAATCTTACAAGTAATAATGACTCTATTATGATAAATGGTACAATAGGATATCATCTTTATAGACGTTTACTATCTACACTAATGTACTTATGAAATTATATAGAAAAGTTATTCATAAGAGAGATAAGGGAGAAATGAGTAACCCTTTGACAAGAATGAAAAATTTATATCATCTCTGATCTTATTGGACGTTATGACTGAAATGTATCGATCTCTAATGTTTCCAATGTCTCCTTGAGAAACACTTTGAATGCAAGATTCAGGTTTGAGTGCTTTCACTAGAAAGGGCTGGCTACAAGGACCAGAGCAATGTTCCTGCCATCCTGTGAAATCAGCGTATATAAACTTACCGAAAAAGAAGGTATATTTTTAAGGAAACACATTCTGACTCATACAGATCAGGTATGGCTTATGACCATTGAATATAATTACTCTGCTATTAAGATATATGCAAATGGTGAGATTTTGAATGGTAATATTGTTTTGGCAATAAAAAAATTTAGATACTAACTTATGGTTAATAGACCTATCCAAATATGATTAATAAATATATATGATGACCAATAAATTTATTATGGGTCGTTGTTGAATGTCGTTTGTCAAATTGATGTTGTTATCATCACTATAATATTGCTAATATGTTATTTGGAATCAAACAACTAATGATGTTTTGATGATATTTTTCCCATCCTAATTATGATATGTGAAAGATTAATTACATCTCTGCACCCACGACAATATTGAAGACTATTATGATCTATCATTCTACTGAAATTTGAAGGCCACATCATTGGCTGGGAAAACAAGAGGTTCCTACAGATCGAAATGGTAAGTATTAGGTGCGTACTTTCATAGCCCTATATCAACAATGCCTTTATAGAGATGGAAAACAATATCTGTTAAAAGGGTTATAAATGATTGATAGGGTTTTGATGATTGATATATTTATATCATAATGAGCTAGTGCATATACATTCATATGATTATTAATATTTTGATGAATTCTTGAATCCTCATAAGCATGTTGCAGCGTAGGTAACTTGTTAATATAGCAATCATTGGATGCAATTGTTGTTGAGGGATGGATCTAATAGGTTGAGCAGACACTAGAGTCCCTTCACAGTAGACCACCCTCGTTGATGACTGCAGGTCTGCCAATGAGGGCCAAGGGGGTCAGCTCTCTATCTGTAGTTGGTTACTGCTCTCAATGGTATGGCTCTAAGGGCCTCCTATGCAAATCCCCTTCCTCTCCAAAACTATCGTGATGGACTATGTAAGTCTACCCATTACCAAATTATCATTCGTTTCAACTCAACCATAGGAGAGGAGGATTGACGCTCAATGAAGGAGCAGTGTACTAGGATCTCTTCTTAGGTAGGCCACCCTCATGGATGATCACAAGTATTTCAGAGGGTCGAGGAGTCAATACAACAAGCGTTTATTGACTACCTTCTACCGAGAAGAGAGGCTCTAAGGGCTTCCTTGTGCTGCGGGTCCACTCCTACCCTTTGTGACCAAGGAGCTGACATGATAACTTGGGTGTTTTAATATCTATTTAGTTGTTCAGAAATTTATAGATTGAATGCTCCACAACATATATTCATATAAATGCTTGTACATGACGTGTATTCGCGTGTCTGCTTCATGTTTTTGTGTATACTCGATGACCTTGGGAAGGAGGACGGGCCCACGGTGTAGTATGGGATACACCGAATCCACCTTCTCGATTGTCTGACAGCATACTTCATTCAAGTGTATTTGTAATTGATTGTACACCCTATAGCTTGTGATTGTATTTAAGTATATACTCGCCGATTGTGTTTATTTGAGTGTATACTTTATGATTCGTGATTGAATTTGTATTTGGGTGTATACTCTATAACTTTGTATTGATATTTGAGTGCATACTCTATGACTTGCATTTGAATTTGAGATGTATTTGTATTCGAGTGTATACCCTCTGACTTTGTACTTGTATGCTTTGCGACTTTGAATTCAAGTGTATACTTCATGATGATGTATTCGAGTGTATACTCTATGGCATTCTATTTGTTGTGACTTGTATTCAAGTGTATGCTCTATGACTTACATGCATTCATACGTATTCTTTGTGACTTCCTGCACTCGTGCATATACTTCATGTTTTACCAGACTTATGGTATTTTGTTTCTTGGATAACATCTTACTTGATCATTTCATGACTGATGCACTCTTATACATGACTACTCCATTCCTAAGTGTATGCTTGTGTTTGTGAAGTTCATACCTTGTATGTAATTGTTTCTATGTACACTCTAATGAATGCTTCATATTATGTATTTTCCATTTCTTGAAGGAATGATATGCTTATATCCCATGCATAGAAGTAAATTTGAGTATACTTGAACGCTCTACATATTCATGCCTTAAGTAATGACTAAATGCTTCTCGCTCCATGTGTGTGGTTTCTCTATGTATGCTTCCTGTTAGAGTGTATCTACATTTCTTCCTACCTTATGAGTATTTACGCATTGGATACCTTGTCTGAGCTTATGTGCTTTATGTATAATTACATGATTTAGATGCCTTGTGTGTAATTTATTGCTCGTTGCTTCTATGAGAATTTGCCTCATATTGAGTGTCTTACTCCATGTATTTATGTGTATTTGTATGCTTCATGTGCAATCTGTGATTATGCTTGCTCCATGCTTATATCTTGTACACATTTATGGCTAATATATTCAACATGACTGCTTTCGGATATGTCTTTCATAATTAGTGTGTTTTTAGCATATCTACTTGCGATTGACAAGCACACCCCATGCTTTATATATACAAGTATGAATACTTCATGCTTTATGTATTCAAATCTATGTTGATGTATGCTCCATATATTTATCCATACTTGTACTTCATGCTTTACTGCTTTCGTATGTTCAATTGTATGATTCATATCTTAATAAGTGCGCCTCATGTCTTACATACTTGCTTTATGCCTGATGTGCTTTAGCATGTTTTCAGCATGTGAATATTTCTATTATGAATGTTCTATTTCTTGAGTGTATACTTTTGATCCAACCTGTGTACTTTTTCGACTGTATTTCCATTCCTCGAGTGAATTAACATGCCTTACTTGTATGTATCATATTTTGCGAGTGATTATGTGTCTGTTGTATAGTCTATGTGCCATTCAATGTTTCTCTTCCTTTGTATGCTACTGGCTTCATTACTGTTGTGATTGTGACTTACGATATCTTATGTGCATACCTTGTGACTGTTTCATGTATGATAATTTGTTCCATGTATGATATATGTTCAACATGAGTGCTTTTTGCAAGTCATTGATTGCTACATGTCTGAAATATCTTCTCTATGTCTGAAGTGTATTGGGCATGTGTGTTCTATGCGAATGCGCTGAACATGTATGATTCTTGCCTTGTATAAGTGTATGACTGAAGATGTATGTGATTCGTGTCTTTTGCTTTGGATACTGTGTTTATGTATTTCATGCCTTATATGTATTGTGTGTATCTATTAAAGTAAAAGATGTTTGGAATTGTGATTGCTTGAGGACAAGCAATCTTGGGTAGGGTGGACTGTCATGTCCCCGATTTTTGTGTTGTTTAGAAACATAATTAAAATAATTAATCTTGTGATATCGCATAATTGTAATTGTCCAAGACAATATTACAATTATAAAATCATCATAAATGTTATTATGATATAATAAACATTAAAGTATACAAAATGAATATCAAAAATATATTAGCAATTTAAATACTATTATAAATATTAACAATTTGAAATTATTATAATTGATTTATCATTAATATACCAATATAAATATTAAATACAAATTAAAAATAAAATATGTAAATATGAAATAATAATAATGACTAATAAAAAATAAATAACTAAATTATATTTATTAATTTCTAGCAAGGACACCTTCTAAAGTTGTCTCTCTTCATATTTTCAGTCTTGAAAGGAGTATAAATCTTCGAGAGAAATCATTGGAATAAAGGGGATGACCATCGCTAGAATAGAATAGATAATGCAGGATATAAATATGATAAAATCATTCAAGCGAGGGAAGATTAGGGTTTATGGTAACCGAATTCAAAATCATTTATTATTCCCTAAAGCTAATCATCGATGGATGGAAGGAAGGATAAAATGAAACATGATGTGGGAGTATAAAATCAGGTCTTCACAATTGTAAAATGCTTCCATTACATTTATTAGATACGGAGGAAGAAATGTATCTAGCACAGTGAGACATGGCTATCAAGAAAGACGTCCTCCACAGGAGACAAACAACATTCTTATCTTGCCCAAGAATTATATGCAGCGCCATCCCCAGGGAACGGACTTTGCATCTGTGCGCGCGGATCAAGCAGATATAAGGAAGAATATCATATTATCGATATGTCTAGGAGTTACGTTAGAATCTCTTGGAATGGGGGATATACATAAAGGGGATATATACAGAGGAAAAGAGGAGATTTGAATGGGTAATTAAAGAATAATGTAAACTCATCAAAGTATTAAGCAGATATGTACATTTAGACAGGCTTGCCATGAGTGCCACTTGGTGGCTTTAGCTATTTGGTGCATGACGTGCATAGGAGATGGAAGAGGGAATATAAGAAAGACACACCAGCTGCTATGCAGTAAGACATATATAATTTGAGTAAGAAACAGTACCATTCAGACACAGAGAACTCACTCTATGGGATCTTGATGCCCATTGCAGATAGGTCGAATTCCTTCAGCTGAGTCGGGTGAAGTTAGATTTGAAGTTACCTCAGGATCATCAACTAAGAAGAGAAATAGTGAATCACAGATAAGACAACGATGCAGACTGAGGTATGTGATTTGTTAGTTATTGAATATATATTTACCTAACTGGTTATTGAATTTATTACTCTGTCATGCTTGTGATATATGCTTACGAGTTTCTGTAGTAGGCTTATCACAACTATGGATGGTAGATTACACATACGTGTGTTTACATATAGATACAACGTAAATAATTTTTGCACATACAATATATACAAGATAGCATATATATATATATTATTTATAATGATAATGCTTGCAACAGTTATTGAATCTTACAAGTAATAATGACTCTATTATGATAAATGGTACAATAGGATATCATCTTTATAGACGTTTACTGTCTACACTAATGTACTTATGAAATTATATAGAAAGTTATTCATAAGAGAGATATGAGAAAATGAGTAAATCTTTGACAAGAAATTTCCAAAACATATCTTTGATCTTATTGACATTATGATCGAATGTATCGATCTCTACTGTTTCCAATGTCTCCATGAGAGCTCACCTTTGAATCAAGATTCAGGTTTGAGCAAGCTTTACCAGGAAAGGGTCATTACATGGTATCAGAGCACGTTCCTGCCACTCCCTCGCGGAAATCACGTGATATAAACTTACCGGAAAAGAAGGTATATTTTAAGGAAACCCATTCTTAACTCATACAGATCGCATGGCTTATGACCATTGAATATAATTACTCCGCTATTAAGATATACTTAAATGGTGAGATTTCTAGGTAATATTGTTTTGGCAATAAAAAATTTAGATACTAATCTCATGGTTAATTGACCTATCCAAATATGATTAATAATATATATGATGACCAATAAATTTATTATGGTCATTGTTGAATGTCGCTTGTCTAATTGATGTTGTTATCACTTCACTATATTGCTAATATGTTATTTTTGAATCCTCAAACAACTAATGATGTT
>VDFB02103252.1:0-21923 GCA_007258455.2 Sequoia sempervirens | reverse complement strand
CATAATTTTCTTGCTCACTATTAATATAAGGGAAAATATCATATTCATTTTGTGCAATGAATAAGGAACATTCATATATAGGCGCTTGTTCAAGCTGGTGTTCATATTCATTAGAGCAATATAAACCAATTATGCTACCCAATACTCCATTTTCCTAAAAAAATATTTTCTCAAATTCCATAGCATTGCTACTTTCACTTAAAACTAGATCATTCCCATAAATAGAATCATTCATATCATCCTAGACATCAAAGATTTTTTTTTCTTTTTAGGATCACTGACACAATTCGATTCTTCCTTCTAGATATCATTGTTCAACTTGAAAAAAATTGTTTGAAAGGATGGATCAACTAGTTCAAACTTGATATGATCATTAGTAGGGTATTCAACTACACCATTAAGTGATAGGTTTACTGAATTATATGTTTAAGAATTATGGCAACTTGAACCAAGATTTTATTCCACCAAGTATATTTTTTCGTTTCCTTCCTTAGTAGGACTTTGGCTAAAAAAATCATGTCCATCTCTATCATAAAATATTTACATCCTAATTCCACTTCATATAAGCATTCAAAAATAGGACCCTATTAACTAGCATTACCAATCCCATCATTAAAATTAGTATCCAGAGTCTGAGAATAGACATTCATGTCTTCAAATTCATCACCAATCATATCATCAAGATGTTCCAATCCAAAAATAATTGAATTACATTGCAAGAATTCATTATATACAATCTGTTCATCTACTCGTGAGGGAAAAATTTCATGAGTATTGAAATAGTCATATTTCTTAGGCAAGAAGGATTCATTCAAGTTTTCCTCACAAAAAGTTTTGTATCTCTCACGAAAGTAACCAAAATTCTCATCTTCACTACCCTGCTTATCAAACTTTAAAGGTATATCAGTAGTCTTTGCAAGTATGACAATATCAACATCCCTACTATTATGTAGACATTCATTCTTAGAAACATCCTTATCCATTCTTTGGGAAAACTCTTGATATGTGTCAATAAGGTTAGCACCCTTACTATTTTGAGACCTCATCTTTTGTTCATTTTCATGTTTGGCTTCCTCAATAATTCTGATCCAATCAATTATTTGATGAAAATCTTGAGATTTCAATTCCTTGGGAAAGGCACTGAGCCCTGGTTCATAAATGTGACAAAATATCTCTATGCATATTGAATCTTTAGGCTCTAACCTCTTAGGAATTTCTAACAAGGAATCCAAAAACATTTCTAACAACTCATATGGTAATTCCTCCTTATATCTCTTTATGCTAGACAACCTCTGAATTAACAACTCTTGATCATCATCATTTGAACATTATTCAAGTCTATTCTAAACTTTTTCATGATCAATATGTTGTGAGAATGAGAAAAATGAGACATAAAAAATATCATCACATTGATCATCCTTGTCATCCTTATTTATTTTATCTTTATGATGTGTATCCAGACAAAAAACACTTGCATCCATATATCCCTTCATCATTGAGTATTTCATAGTGTTTTCAATATCCATAGCAATATGATATGTCTGTTGCAATGTTTTAGGTTCCTTATCCTTTAAAAAATAACTCATCTTATTGTCAAAAGCACCAAGATATATAATCAAACACTCTACATCTCTAGGTCTCAAATATTTAGGAATATCTTTTACTGCTTTCATAAATCTAAGGTTAAAACAAGGAACCAACTCTTCTTCATCTTGTTGGATTTCCCTAAATCTTTTCCTTATCTAATTTGGACTAATCCTTTCACCAAATTTTTCCATGAATGCTATCTTAAAAGAATCCAATGAAGGTATAAAACATACTGGTAAATATGAGTACTATTCTCCAGCATCCTCTTTTAATGATTGAGCAAACAACTTCATGACAACATCCTCATGGTTTATCTCAAAATCACCGATCAAATCTATGAATGCATTTAGGTGTTTGGAAGATAGCTAAAAAAATTTCCCTATAAATTTTGATAGATATTTCCTAATATCATCAAGAATCTTATTAGGGAAACCCTTAATACCACCAAAACTTAATGGCTTATATCTATCAATAGTGAGCTTCTTTTGAGGGTACCATAGGAGTTGCATACCTAGCATACTTTTACTTGATGTGATCCCAAGAAATATAGGGGAATAGTACGTTTCTCTTGTATCTTTATTCAATCTTCAAATATCAACTTCATAGTTAATGAGAAAATAACTCATCATGATTATAAAGATGCACAACTCAAATATACTCATGCTTTGAAGCTTTCTAAAAGGAAAATATTAGAAATAAGCATACTTCTTTCGCCCAATTTAGAAAATACAAACTTTAACTTAGAAGTATGTAAAATAACTATCACTATTCCCTTCCCTAGTGCTTTTAATTCACTTAATGGGGAATAATGTATTTATTCCAAATCTCTAAAAATGGCTTTTATACAAATTTATCTCTTCTTGCAAATGAAAATAGGGGAAAATACCTAAATATATTTGCATATATGTTCTGAATTATGCTTTGTCAAGTTCTTTGCACAGAGTTTCCACCTCCTTTGTAGAGGATCGAACTTCAACAATACAAATTTTCTTTTACCAATTGATTTTACTTCAAGCTTCCTTTTCCTCAAAAAAATTTCACTAGCACAAAATTCTTCAGAGTCACCACCCACTTTTAGTGAGTACTTTAGTTTAGAACCTTCATGACTCCATCAAGGAAAAATGATCTACTGTAAAGGTTTTCTAAAACAAGTCCCCAAAAAAGTCACCATTTCTATTGGTGATTTTCTAATAACCAAACTTATTCTTACCACATACCTATGAACCTTCTAGAATTCAATTATTAGTAAGGGTAAGGATTTCCAAACAAATAAGTAAGGGTTTTAGGCCTTTAATTCTTCCCCTTGGGCTCTGTGAAACCCATGAGGGTAATCCTAAACACTTTGTTTATAGATACTAGTGTGTCTAGGTATTAAACACTGAATAAATAGATGATTTTCCTTAAATGTTTAATAGAAAAAATACCCTGAAGATTTGGGTGAACTTCATGGCATTTCCTAACTTAAACAAGAGAAAATGTAATTTATTAAGTTTCACACACACCAAGAAAATGTAATTTATTAAGTTTTGGTTGTTGAATTGGTCACCACAATTGAAGTATAAATACTTTGCTAAACTAGTACCATATTCTTGGAATGGATTCAAACCAAATGCCCACATGATTAGATAAAAAAATTATATTTTACAATACCCAAAGCCTTGAAAATATTGCATTGCAATGTTCCAACTTATCATCTCCACTATTTATTTCTTACTAGCATCCTCATACATGACTTATTTGAAACCAACACTTATATTCAAGAATTTGCATATATTCATTGAACTAATGAGAAAGAATAGAGCAGTACATCTATTGGCAACCAATAGAGACAAATAAGATAACCATTGATTATATTATTCATAGTTCGTATAACTTGTACATAGGAGAGTAACATGTAGAAAATTTATACTATCTTGCTATATGTATTACCACTGCCATTATCAAAGAACCATATACATATTGACTAACTTTATCCCTAAAACATATTACTAGATAGTTATGTATCCATATTTTTTTTGTTTATAACCCCTTCAGAGAAAACTACCCACTAACCTCTCTTATGACCAACCTTGAAATCCATTTTATAAGACAAGAGAGCAACAAGAATCGCGCTAAATTCTACCTATATTTTCATTTCATTTCAAAATGAATTTCACCAGAATGTGAAAATATTCCCCAATTAGTTACAAGAAATCATTTGGAAGATAGATGTAGGTGAAAAGAAAAACTCAAAAAAACATTAGTTAGAGAAGACCAAGTAGTCTTTAAAAGGAATCATCATCACAACAACAAAAACATGCAAGTTCACATAGAACTGGGAAATCTCACCATCAACACCAAAGGAAGAAATAAACAAAGACCCACATCACAACTCATCAGCCAAAGAAAATGATTTAGCACAAAGGAAAAAAAAATGAGCACCATCTCAGAAAGGGAATGGGGTGCTACTTTACCTTCTCAGCAATAAAGTAAGTCTGTTTGCTCAGTGACCTTATTGAAAATGGAGTATCCATCACCACTTCATCCTCAAAATGAATCAAATCAGTCATGGCCATGAGATACTAGTGGTAACTTGAGTCAGTTTCAACTCCACTATCAGAAGAATCATCTGAGACTTCAATGGGAGAACGATGACGTCCCATAAAATCCTAGTGATACTTATTCTTTCTCACAACTTCCTTCTCAGGCCTATCAATCTTCTTCTCCTTAACACTAACTAATTCCTCTGAGATAATTTGGATTCTCAGATGATAAAAAAAATTGAGAACACCCCATGCAGACTTCTTGATAGCTCTTGGTTTCTTCTTCAATGTCACAAGGACTTCAGGCATATCTTGTTCACTCTAGGGAGAAACACCTTGAGATTGAAGAGGGTTGAGTCTATTGGAACTTCAGATTGGGATGATAGACACACTTACCTTACCCATTTCTTGACTAAATGACTTATCAAATTTCCTTATGACAAAGGCACCACCCAATTTTGAAATAACAAGCTCAAATTCTACAATTACTTAAGAACACTTCACACACTTACTCCTAGACTATTAATTCTTACAAACATCAAATGGTTGGAATAACAAGTAGGTAATCTTTATTAAATAGAGTAGTTGAAGAGTGTTTTCATTAATTTTCTAAGAAATCATGTGTGAGAGCACTAGCAATAAATTACCTTGATTTTAAACCTTAGTCATTGATCATACCTTGAAATAAATCAATAGATAATCAGTTAGGATGATTAAGTATGACAAAGTTAAATGCATGCACTTGATGCTTCTCCACAATCACAAAAATCAAGTAAGGTAAACATTCACTTTGCATATTAATCACATGTTTAGCATTTAATCAAATGTATCATGTCACATTTACCTACTCACCCATGTGATCACTTCATCTTAAATCTCAAGACAAATGAGCATGTAGGGAATAGTCTTGATGAATACAAGTGTTGCAGTGACTACCATTTATCTTTCTCAAAGATACACTTGTTGGAATTTTGGAAGCATTGGTCCCATTTCCTATCATGACACATGGAAATCGCTCACTAGCTCATTCTAATATTTTAATGAATAACATAACTAAATGGGTTCAAGGGGAACAATTGATATTTGTCTGTGATGATTGAAATGTCATCTCAAAACTAAAATCTACATGTGCCAAAAATGTTAATTTTAAAAGGGGGCTTCTACTAGGCTGACAGGAACTTGACCCTTCGGAATGAAGACTTAAGATTTACATCATTAAATATGAAAATTGAGACTGACCATAGGAAAAATTGAATGTTGAATTTTTTTTAGGTAATTGACAAACCTAAACCCAGGGGGCCAGTAAAAATAACAATTTCAATGGCATAAGAGGCAACTTGAATGATCAGAGGTGGGGAGCAACAAGTAAATCCAAGATTAGAACAACCAAGGGTTTTGAGGCTTGTAGGTTAATTTTGAAAGGTTTTGGAAACACAAACCCTAAAAAAATGATGACGAACACAACCATAAGCCAAAAACAAGGGTGCACGCCAAGTATTGCAAAATTTTAAAATGGAACCAAGAGAATTTTTTGAGGGGTGCCATCAGAAACCACTATGGTGGCACTTTGTACAAGAACCTTGATGCAAACCTAGAAAACACGAATCATGTGTAGAATCAAGCATCACACCAACCATTTTAGGTGGGAGCATCTAATCCTATCCATAATAAATCTATCATCCATCCATCCTATCCATAATAAATCCATGAGCCATTCATACAGCACATTTTCATCTAAATACGAGTTATCTTGATCTTGGCAAAGGTTTGGTGTACAATTCACACTTTCTTATGGACATCTTGACATGGGTCATTATCATTGGTCTTATCTTATCTAGAAATATTTGAGTTAGGATTCATTCTCCAAATGACACATCTTCTATCCACACATGTTATGCTATCACAAGATAATCCTTGGCATCCTTTACATATCCATTCATCCATTCATTTATCCATGCATCTACCCAAGGAATTTCATACATTGCTAGACATTGGGTGGAGAATACTTATATCCTCCTTTGGGAATAAATATTAATCTATATCATCTAACTCATATGGTGGTATACAAATTTGCAAACAAGAAATCAAATTGGTCAAAAAAATTGTAAGAAAATATCAAAATCCCTAGCCCATGGCACATTTTGATCATAAGATGTTCATTATCAAGATTTATCTTTCATCAAACATTAATCTAAACCATCTATATCAGTTACATCTAAGTTGAGCTTCAATTTCACATCAAATTATTCAAACATACTTTGTTCAAATCCTAGCTTCAAAATTTTGATCAATCTTATTTGATCAATCCATCATCATCTCGGGGTGTACCCTTCCCCAATCCTTGGGTTTCTCAAACACTATCCAAGCATTATTATGTATCTTCAACAATTTTATCACTATCAAATCCATCAATAAGATCAATCAATAATAGAAAGGCTTTCAAAAAAATCCCAAAAATATCACTAATATAATCACATATCCATATCCATTTGTAAAATTCATATAAAAATATCAAAAACACACCAAAAATATCTAAATATACGGAAAACATAAAAAAAACATCAAATAATCTGAAAAGCACGAAAATGTTCATAAAAATTAAAAAAATTATATCTCTATAATTTCCTATCCACAAGAAACTATCTATCCATAATAAGTGAATCATAATCCTCACCATTTGACAAAGCAATCAACACACAAAGTGAAAATCAAAATCCAAAACTTCCAAGAAAAAATTGTAGAGACTTGATCATTATCAGACTAAAACAATGCCTAAGTATTAACCTACCTACATATTGGAATCATTATCAACATCTTGAAATATGTATTAATGGATATCTTCTTCCTACAATAGATATCATTAATGGGTAACATCTTGAAACATCAAACATATATTGCAAGATATATTGGGTATGTGTAGGATCATGATGGGCCAAAAAGTGGCAATATGATGGGTATGTGGTTGACAACCTTTTTGTTTACCAAAAATTGATGAAAGGAAAAGGGTTTTTAAAGGAGATTCTCAACTTTCCACCAATATAAATTATGCTTTACTTTTAATTTAATAAAGAATTATTATTCATTTTCTGTTCAAGTTACGACTAAAGTCCTAATTGATAGACTGATTGATAAACATATATAGCTTTCAAAAGGTATCACATTTTTTTAATCCAAAACATGTGTCACATTCTATGTTTCGCATACTATAGGATTAAAAAAAGAAAAATTGAATTTCATGAAATTTTGACCAAGTTAAGTTGGTCAGACATACGAGTTTTTTATATTTTTTAAAAGTTGTAGTAAAAATCATAATTAATTATTTACTTCAAAATAAATTACAAAAATTTATGCATCACATTGGGACATGAGTCGTCTACTTATTTCTGAAATCTTATAAAAAAATATTATCATTTTATTATGGTTAGGGTGGTTAGACAGTCACCTACATCTTAGTTTTTCCCTAAAATTTAAGTACTACTGCATTGAAATTTCAATTTTTCACCAAATAGAATTTGTTTTTAAACAAACCTAGTAGTTTAGAAACTACATTCAATTTGCACTAAAATTTTTTTTCTTACATATTTTTAAAATAATATAGATAACTTATTCAAATTTTTACATCAAGGTGCATAACTCTGATTTTTCTAATTTTTTTGCCACTTAAGGGCTTATTTTTTCCATAATGATCCTGCACATACCCTATTGCAACATTGTTTTTATCTTTTGTGATTTTATCTTTTTATTTATCTTGTTTCCTTATTCCCAAGATCTCTTGAGGATGTCCATAAGGATTTAGAGAGGAAGGAATGGGGGCATTGATCATTGATTTTGTTAGCTTTGTTTTTTGGGGATTTTTGCAATAATACCATGGTGAGTACTTGCTTTGTTGTTTGTTTGGAAGTCATTTTTGGGAATTTTTGTGTAGTAGTGCCATGTTAGGTTCTTCATACCTATTTGTGCAATAGGTCCAAAATATTTTGAAACTTCTCACCCATACAATCTAGCAGGGTTTCCATATGTTTGGTATGAGAAAAAATACTCCATGTTTGTGGAATCAAATTCCACACAATGGATACAAAGCCACCTTGGTCATTAATACCTTGTTTCTATGTGGCTATTTTCTAAATTTATAAGAATTACTAAAACACTACTTGGTTCTTTTTGAAAGTCAAAGAAAACTCATCACATTTTATATCAATATTAATCACTCACCAATGCATATCATCACATCAATCAATCATGATCTACATTTTTTTTGAAATTAGTTCATCAACATTTCTTTTATCATATAATCCTACTAACATTTCTTTTGGTTAATATCTTCATCCCACATTACAAAATTACTAATACAACATGCATAGTGCATCCAAAAAATCATTAGCATGTTATATCCATCATATCCTAAAAGATCATACATCATAAAATCATTCATATCATATCAAAACATTAAAAAATGAAAAAAATGAGAATGACATCATACATCCATTAGCATGTCATAAACATATGTGAATCTCATAAGCATTGCATAACCCATGTTATGACATGTCAAAAAATGGTATCTCGTATCTAATCAAAATGGGAAATGTCAAGTACATGAAAGTCATGAATATCATGAGTCATAAATCATATCAAAAATAAATATGAGGCCTCAAACTAGTTGATGAATGTATATACAAAAATAATGTTTACATCAAAGTATGTGATACAACAACAAAAATATTATATTAAATCATAATCCCTATTTTCCATCCCATGGAGATTGATCCTCTCTAGGAGGGGGTTTCTCCCTATCATGTTGATCTCTCTAGCTAAGTGTGGGAGACTGGTGTGGTTGAAGCATTAAACTCGTAGCCAGTTTCAAGGGCATGTTTATTGACTATCCCCTTGAGGACTCTACACCTGTAGCTGATTTCAAAACCCCAAAGCAAGGACATCTCTAACCTCTAGGTATTTTTGAGTCATATAATGTTCTATAATAAATAGTTTGAGCTATAGACTAATCTTTCTTAGCCTAATACTAAGCACAAGGAAAAGAAGAAGTAGGTGCAATCACCACCACTATCCTTTGCTAACTCTTAGTAGCCAACTTCTGCCTCAAAGAATCTCTTTCCTATCAAAGAGCATCTCTCTTAGCTTTAATGGTGTCTTTCTCTGTAGTCACTATGAAAACCTATGCATATGTGGCTTGTTACCAAGAAATCTCAAAATATCTCTCCCCAGTCTAGGAATTTGTCTCCTATGTAGCCTAATCTATCTTGGTCATAATTTGAGAAATTCTTGCAACCATATCACCCTTTTGGGGAGGTTCTTGTGGAACTTTTTGTTGATGATGTTGTTGATCCCTATGGTCCTATGGAATTTAATCATCTTGAACATCATGTTGCTAATCCCCATCATACTCATCCTAAGGTTTCTAGTGTTGCTCATGAGAAAGTTGCAATCTCTACCAATCTTCCCTATGCCCAGCTACACTAGGAATCCTCCTCACCTAACCGGTAACTAGACCACCTCCTGCTACAACACTAATCAAAGGAGTAAATCTCAATGGCCATCTATTAGCCCACAACTAATCATAATATTATCATTCCTAGATCATGAGGACCAACTAACGAACCCCAACAAAAAGGAGTGAGTGCTAGGAATGGTATAACAGATCTACTAGAATCAACCCTGTGTCCCCATGCATTGACCTCGTGGATTGTGTGTGCATATCATGCATGGTATTTGTCACCTGATCGAGTTCATCTCTCTCTAAACTATCAGAGAACCCTATCTGGAATATATCGCTCAAGTATAATTTCAACTCTACCAATCAACCATTGATTCTATCTACAATATGTCAAGTGGACATGATCATTGAGCCATGCCTTACAAGCTAGATATGACCTCTAGATAAACTATGCCATGTCATAAAATATAAATCTCTAGTATTATAGTCATCATGGCTATTTTTTATGTGTTGGGATATGGTGTTCTACACCATTGCATTAAATGATTTATTATAATGCTATAATTAAATAATTATTTAGTTGTGATGCACCTTAGTGGTGTGGCTAATCAAGTTAGGTAATTATATGGGGGACCACTTATGTTGTATTATAGCATTGTATTATTATTTTATGTGTGGGAGACATGTGATAATAATTTAATATTGGGGAAATATTAAATAAAGTAAAGTCTTAGTACCTAATATTAAATATTGGGTAAGTGGTTTTATATTCACATGGTTTTGTGGTACATGGTTTTACCTTACAACAAGTTGTATTTTGTGTGAGCTTGTTTCTATAAAAGAAAACACATGTGTAGTGGTTTATGTTGGGTTGAGTGGTTTGGCTGTCATTTTTCAATCCTTTAGAAGAGTACATTTGTGAAGCATGGCATGGGATGTGTGTTGTAATACCCCTCATACTTTTTAGACTTATTATTTTATGTGCTTTGCTTGGATACTGTGATGATACTGTTATTGTTTGATGTGGTTTGTCAGATACTATGATGATACTGCTATTGTTTGATATGGTTAGTTTAGATGCTAGATGATGTTATTTCATTTTGGACATGATTACTTTCTATGACATTATGGTTGATTATATCTGTTAATTTTATGAATTGTGATATGATGCAATGATTTAATTTAATATGTTAGGAGATGATTGTTAGTTAGAAATGTAATTCATTGATTATGTTATAATTGTTAGAATAGGTGTGACGAAGGACAATATAGCATCACTCGTTCGCGAGTGCCCTGTTATGTTGCGATTCCTTCTCACAATGCAGTATTTTGATTTAATGCTTTGATATATATGTATATATGCACATGTACACAACTTCGTTTGTATGCAGGATTGTAGGTATAAGTCTCGATTCCACCTGCTTCGGCAGGACAGGGCGAGCACCAAATAACCCAATGGATAAATGTTGATACAGAGGTGACGATGAAGTCCTCCCGTCCCATGATGTCAGATCGTCTCGTTTGTCTGGTATTGTTTATTTTCTGTAATTGTCATCATTGTGGTTGTGTTGTGTATGTCGTACCTTATTAATGTGAGTGTTTAATAGGTGGTAATTTAGTTAATTGAATGTGGATAATAATTGGTTATTTTAATGTTGATTTATTTGTATGAAATATTTAAATGTTTTATTTAATTTTTATAAAGTCATGTGTTTTGTTTAAATAATAATTAAATATTAAAGGTATTTTAATTATTTTAATTAATTATCAGGTGGGGATAATTATTAGAATAATTTATTTAATTAAATAGAAAATGTGTTGTGCAAGAAAGTGGTAAAACAGGAATTAAAGCAATAAAATAAATAAAAGAACAAAAAAGACAGTGTGAGCCAATAGGGTTTGAGAGTTGAGAAAAAGCTTGTTTTAAAGAATTGATTTTTCTTTTAATTGGGATTTTTGAAGAGCTTTGAAAAGGGGAGCATTATATTTTATTTAATTAGGAATTTTTGGAAGTTCTCACACACACACAGAAGAACAGAAAGCTGAAGTGCTCTAGGGATTGTTGAGTTCGTTCTTGGACTACGGATTGAAATCAGATTCGAGGGCATCTTCAAGTTTGCATTGGACTCCAGGTTCCTCTCGTAGTTTTCCTCGTACCTTTCTATTCTCTGTTTGTTCTGAAAAGAAAAATAGATCTTTTTAAAAAATAATTTTTGTGAACATAGAGAACTTCTGTTGAAAACTGAAACTAGAGCAAATTATTAGATTAGAAAACAAAGAAAACCATAGAAATTATACTATTTAAATTTTGTCAAAACCAAAAACCCCAATCTTCTGAAACATTTAATTTATTAATGATAGGATTGTAGAAAATATGATTTAGTATTGAAGAAAAATAAATTTTATTTAGAATAATTCTTGGTGAATATAGAAAACCTTCATTGAAAAGTTTATTGATTCCTGGTAAACAAATCAATAGGAAAAAGATCCTTTTTGTGTTTAACCAAATTTGAAATTTGATTTTTATAATTATCTTTAATGAAAATTTTGAATATGTGATGAATCTATATTTTATACAGAAAATCAATTTGTCTGTGTTTATATAATTTTACCTATATGACTGTATCTGTATTTATTGAAATATTTATATATATATGATATGTATATATACAGAAAAATATTGTGTATATATATACATGTACATATATACCTTATATTCATTTTATGGTTTAAAGGTATTTACATTGTTTTTTTTTTGAAGAAAACGAAAATCGAATTCTTGAAATCCGTGTGTACCTGTGCGCAGTATATATTTTATTCAGGGTTCATATTAAAAGAATAAAATAAAAAAATAAATATTAGAAAAAAAAAAAGAAAAAATTAAATGAAATTTATGGGGTGGGTCGCCTGAGCCGTACCCATCCCATCCCCTTCTCTCTCCACACCAGCCTCAGGATGCCGCAAAATCTAAGGAAGCACAGTCCAAAGGACGCCAAGCAGTCCCTCGCCACTGCCGTGGCAGAGTCCCAGGACAGCAGATGCAATCCTTGGGGATCAAGGCGGGCAGACTGGTCGTCGCCAAGTGCTGGTCTACTGGTTTTATTTTTTATTTTTTTTTAACTTTGTTTTTTTTATATATATTAACATTGTTATATATTTAAAATATATTTGTTAAATTTTAATATATATATATATATATATATAATGTTATTTTTTTTATTATTTGATGAATATTTAATTTAATTAAATATAATAGTTATATTTAATTTGTTTAATTTATTGAATATAATAGTTATAATGTTTTTTTTATATTAAATATAATAATTGCAATTTATTTAAAATGAAATTATGATTATTATATTTAATATTTATGGTTAGTTTATAATGTAATTTTTTGTTATTGTGTTATATTTTAGGATTAATTTGTATTATTGAGTAAAAAAAGGGAATTGGTATTTGTTTTAATTTGTTATTGCGGAAACTCTGATTGTACGAAATGTAATGGGGTTATTTTTATATATAATTAAACCTTAGATTATTTTAGCACTTGGGATGTAATAGGAAACTTTTATGAAATTGAATTAATTTGTGATTTTGGTTGTGTAATTGAGTGAGTTGTTCTTCCTTAACTATGAAATCATGCAGTCTTGTTATTGTTCCTTTTCTTTATGGTTGTAAGTTTTACTCGTATTGTGGAAATCTGTTGTCAAAGTGTGAAAACTGTGTTTCAGAGGCTCGTCATTTAGAGTGTTATTCTCCTCTTGTTTATGCTCTTGAGCGTTATTGTCCTACGTTAGGAAGGGTTGAATGGTTGGTTAAACTTTTGGTTATGAATGGTTGCGAGAGGGTTAATGCCTCGCGTGTTCATGTTGTGGTATTATACTTTTATGTTTAGTTCAACCCTTGCCTATTTTGGAGATATGTTAAGAGGTCATAGGGAGAGTGGCTCTTCGTGGGCGCCGGCGCCTCGGGTAAGAGGAAGGGCCAGGGGAACCCACGTAAGAGTAGTTAAACAAGTGATAACCTAAAAATAGAATTTAAGGGGATGGGTAGTAAAACATACAAGATAAAGAAAAATGGATTCCTCGTCTATGCATTAGGGCTTCTGTAGACTAGTGATAGACTGAGTAGGCCATGGTCGGCAAGGTCGTAGTCTCGTCCTCATGAGAGATTATCGGCTCCGCATCAGCTACCCTATGGTGCCGGCGCCTCAGTAGGAGGAAGGGCCAGGTGATCCATAGATGGGTGCCGGCGCCTCGGTTAGGAGGAAGTGCCAGGGGATCCCATGAGAGCTATGCGATGACACTCTCCACTAGACATCCTTGTTGTTCTTGTTTCTTGTTGCCTGTGGATATTGTTATTTTTATGTTGTTCTGATTATAGGGTTAGGGAATCCATAGGTGGGTGCCGGCGCCTCAGTTGGAGGAAGAGCCAGGGGATCCCATGAGAGTTATGTGATGACCCTCCCTACTTGACACCCGTCGGATTTGTTCTTGTTGCTTATTGGAATGGTGTATTGAATGGTTGATTCAGAGTTATTATGGAGTCGTATTCTTTTTATTGGTTCTGATTTATTTGGAAATGTATTTTGGGTGTTGGTTCGATTCTTCTGGATGTTATCTTTTTATGATGTTTCTTTGAATTCTTGGGAATTTGATTCGTGATTGTTAAGTGATATTACTTCATGTTATCGTGATGAGTTCTTGGTTTAACTTGTTATGTGATTTGAGTACGTCGATGGTTGTGCATTGCATATTTGAGTTGTACTTGTTCTGTATCATGTTGTTGAGTCGGTTTGACATTCATGGTCGGGTTCACTTCCTCGTCACCTCTGAGCACGGGGGGTGAGTTACTTCATAATTCACATGGTTGGGTGGAACGTGCTCCGCACCCGTTGGGTTCCCCATCAACGTCTTCTCATCTCAGCTTTCCGTAGTGCAGATGTTCCAGTGATCAGTTGTACTTTATGTTCCTTTATCTTGTATCAATCCCCATGCTGGGAAATTTAATGTAACTCATGTATCAAAGAAAATTGTAATGTAATATTATTTCAATGATGTAATAGTTAGGATTGAGTTGGATCTTGTTAAAAGATTTATCTTGGATGTAATTGTGCGATGTTGTCATACTCGCATCATGGCTATTAGTTGTATCATTGTATATGATTTTCATAGATTAAATGGTTATGTCAGTTTCATTATCTTTATTATGTTTTGTGGTTGCAATGTAACCTCGCGTGCCCCAGAGAACCAAGTGTATTAATGCTATGTGATATGCTATGTGTTATGATTTAATGTTATTGCATGTTTACTTTTACTATTTAAAAAAAAATTATTCGCATTATGTGTGTGTTCTCTGGGGTTTGTACGACGGGTGTTACAACTTGGTATCAGAGCCAGGTTGCAAACACTAGGGTCTTTGGGTAGTGTAGTCCATTAGGTTATCGTTTGTGCAACTCTTGTGCTCATGTTGTACTTTATCTTGTGGCGCATAACTATGCCTCGAGGTAGAGGACGTGGCCATGCAAGAGGCGGTGGTGCCGGTCGTAGAGCAAACTAATGAAGCCCCTCAGTTCCTAGCTCCCATGGTTCTGAGCATGAGGAACATCAGAGTCATCACAACATTCCATCAGGTGGCCAGAATCCGGCACATCCTGGTCTTGACGGTCAGTTACAGCATATTCTTGGAGAGATCCTTGACCGATTAGGACCCAGGCCAGATGAGGTGCACCAGGTGGAGAGAGAGAGAGAGAGGTCTCCGAGGCGCAGGGATACAAATGTGGTTCCAGATGCAGTCATAGCAGGTCATATGAGAGATCTGATGAGGGCACACCCTCCTACTTTTGATGGTTCTAGAGGAGGTCTTGAGGCTGAGACCTGGTTAATTGACTTGGACCGTTGCTTCGCCATACACCCCTACGGTAGCAATACCAAGGCTCGGTGCGCAGTGATGCACTTGCGAGGCTTCGCGTCCACTTGGTGGCGCCTTGAGGAACAGAAACTGCATCTTGATCTCAGTATGGCTACTTGGGAGTTGTTCTTAGACAGGTTCAGAGCTCGTTTCCTCTCAGATCACTGGAGGCAACGCAGGGCTGACGAGTTTCACGATCTCAAGCAGTTGTCTATGTCAGTGGAGCAGTATGAGAGGCGCTTCTATGAGTTGAAGCAGTATGCAGGGATTAGCCACGATGAGGGCATGTTAGTGCAGCATTTTGTTCAGGGCTTAAATGCCCGCATCAGTGGTGGTGTACGAGTCTTCGAGCCAAAGACGATGGAGATGGCAGTGGAGAAGGCTCGCTTAGTGGAGGAGAATTTGGCCATGGCTTTGGGTGGTCACATCGGAGTACAGATTGGTAGCACGCCCACACCTGGTTATGTTACTCATGGAGGTCAGTCGCAGGGAGCAGGAGCTTCTAGGAACATGAACCCACCTTCTAAAGGGGGTCAGCAACGTCAGCAGCAGCAGCATCAACAACAACAATCGTAGTCGAAGCATGAAAACTTTCAATCTCGGCAAGGTGGCAAATCGCAGTTTCGTAAGGATCAGAACAGGATCAGGCACCAAATGCGACAGGAACATTTTGCACAACCCGCACCTAGCTTTCAGTCAGTGCTGAGTCGAGCAAGCTTTCAACAATCCAATGCTCCATCCGAGGGCAGAGGATTTGGCCGAGGTACTAGGTGCTACTCATGTGGGCAACAAGGGCATATCGCTAGATTGTGTCCACAAAAGAGCACTTCTGGATTTAATCAGAGACCTGCCGTTTCTGAGCCGACAGTGGGAGATGCGGGTAGATCTCATCGAGTGTTTTCCGTTGTTGACAATCGTCAGGCTGGGTACCAGGATGCAGGTGCAGAGGCTTCTGGTAGAGGACGAGGTTCTGGATTCAGAGCTTGCGAGTGAGCTCGAAAGGGTTCGATGGTGTCCTAAACGTTGTGATCTTGGCGTCATGGGAGGATGCCTCCCTTAATTGAGAATCTTAAATTTTCTTTTTATTCTGTTATTTAATGGCTTCCAGGAGTAAGCCATGTCCTAGGGGGGGAGGATGTAATACCCCTCATACTTTTTAGACTTATTATTTTATGTGCTTTGCTTGGATACTGTGATGATACTATTATTGTTTGATGTGGTTTGTCAGATACTATGATGATACTGCTATTGTTTGATATGGTTAGTTTAGATGCTAGATGATGTTATTTCATTTTGGACATGATTACTTTCTATGACATTATGGTTGATTATATCTGTTAATTTTATGAATTGTGATATGATGCAATGATTTAATTTAATATGTTAGGAGATGATTGTTAGTTAGAAATGTAATTCATTGATTATGTTATAATTGTTAGAATAGGTGTGACGAAGGACAATATAGCATCACTCGTTCGCGAGTGCCCTGTTATGTTGCGATTCCTTCTCACAATGCAGTATTTTGATTTAATGCTTTGATATATATGTATATATGCACATGTACACAACTTCGTTTGTATGCAGGATTGCAGGTATAAGTCTCGATTCCACCTGCTTCGGCAGGACAGGGCGAGCACCAAATAACCCAACGGATAAATGTTGATACAGAGGTGACGATGAAGTCCTCCCGTCCCATGATGTCAGATCGTCTCGTTTGTCTGGTATTGTTTATTTTCTGTAATTGTCATCATTGTGGTTGTGTTGTGTATGTCGTACTTTATTAATGTGAGTGTTTAATAGGTGGTGATTTAGTTAATTGAATGTGGATAATAATTGGTTATTTTAATGTTGATTTATTTGTATGAAATATTTAAATGTTTTATTTAATTTTTATAAAGTCATGTGTTTTGTTTAAATAATAATTAAATATTAAAGGTATTTTAATTATTTTAATTAATTATCAGGTGGGGATAATTATTAGAATAATTTATTTAATTAAATAGAAAATGTGTTGTGCAAGAAAGTGGTAAAACAGGAATTAAAGCAATAAAATAAATAAAAGAACAAAAAAGACAGTGTGAGCCAATAGGGTTTGAGAGTTGAGAAAAAGCTTGTTTTAAAGAATTGATTTTTCTTTTAATTGGGATTTTTGGAGAGCTTTGAAAAGGGGAGCATTATATTTTATTTAATTAGGAATTTTTGGAAGTTCTCACACACACACAGAAGAACAGAAAGCTGAAGTGCTCTAGGGATTGTTGAGTTCGTTCTTGGACTACGGATTGAAATCAGATTCGAGGGCATCTTCAAGTTTGCATTGGACTCCAGGTTCCTCTCGTAGTTTTCCTCGTACCTTTCTATTCTCTGTTTGTTCTGAAAAGAAAAATAGATCTTTTTAAAAAATAATTTTTGTGAACATAGAGAACTTCTGTTGAAAACTGAAACTAGAGCAAATTATTAGATTAGAAAACAAAGAAAACCATAGAAATTATACTATTTAAATTTTGTCAAAACCAAAAACCCCAATCTTCTGAAACATTTAATTTATTAATGATAGGATTGTAGAAAAGATGATTTAGTATTGAAGAAAAATAAATTTTATTTAGAATAATTCTTGGTGAATATACAAAAACCTTCATTGAAAAGTTTATTGATTCCTGGTAAACAAATCAATAGGAAAAAGATCCTTTTTGTGTTTAAACAAATTTGAAATTTGATTTTTATAATTATCTTTAATGAAAATTTTGAATATGTGATGAATCTGTATTTTATACAGAAAAATATTGTGTATATATATACATGTACATATATACCTTATATTCATTTTATGGTTTAAAGGTATTTACATTGTTTTTTTTTTTGAAGAAAACGAAAATCGAATTCTTGAAATCCGTGTGTACCTGTGCGTAGTATATATTTTATTCAGGGTTCATATTAAAAAAAAATAAAATAAAAATAATATTAGAAAAAAATAAATAAATTAAATGAAATTTGAAGGGGTGGGTCGGCACAGGCGTGCCCATCCATCCCAACTCTCTCTCCACCACGGCAGCCCTAAGGAGCTGTACCCAGCAGATCCCTAAGAATTTGTGATCAAAAGAATTTGCCCGCAGCCGATCCCTTTAGGAATTTCTTAGTCCCTTGTGATCGAGTTTAACATGCAGCGATCCTTAAGAGGAATTTGTCTTGTGGTAGTGACAGTGGAGTCGGCCAAGTGCTGGTCAGCTGGGTTTTATTTTTTATTTTTTTTAACTTTGTTTTTTTATATATATATTAACATTGTTATATATTTAAAATATATTTGTTAAATTTTAATATATATATATATATATATATAATGTTATTTTTTTTATTATTTGATGAATATTTAATTTAATTAAATATAATAGTTATATTTAATTTGTTTAATTTATTTAATATAATAGTTATAATGTTTTTTTTATATTAAATATAATAATTGCAATTTATTTAAAATGAAATTATGATTATTATATTTAATATTTACGGTTAGTTTATAATGTAATTTTTTGTTATTGTGTTATATTTTAGGATTAATTTGTATTATTGAGTAAAAAAAGGGAATTGGTATTTGTTTTAATTTGTTATTGCGGAAACTCTGATTGTACGAAATGTAATGGGGTTATTTTTATATATAATTAAACCTTAGATTATTTTAGCACTTGGGATGTAATAGGAAACTTTTATGAAATTGAATTAATTTGTGATTTTGGTTGTGTAATTGAGTGAGTTGTTCTTCCTTAACTATGAAATCATGCAGTCTTGTTATTGTTCCTTTTCTTTATGGTTGTAAGTTTTACTCGTATTGTGGAAATCTGTTGTCAAAGTGTGAAAACTGTGTTTCAGAGGCTCGTCATTTAGAGTGTTATTCTCCTCTTGTTTATGCTCTTGAGCGTTATTGTCCTACGTTAGGAAGGGTTGAACGGTTGGTTAAACTTTTGGTTATGAATGGTTGCGAGAGGGTTAATGCCTCGCGTGTTCATGTTGTGGTATTATACTTTTATGTTTAGTTCAACCCTTGCCTGTTTTGGAGATATGTTAAGAGGTCATAGGGAGAGTGGCTCTTCGTGGGCACCGGCGCCTTGGGTAAGAGGAAGGGCCAGGGGAACCCACGTAAGAGTAGTTAAACAAGTGATAACCGAAAAATAGAATTTAGGGGGATGGGTAGTAAAACATACAAGATAAAGAAAAATGGATTCCTCGTCTATGCATTAGGGCTTCTGTAGACTAGTGATAGACTGAGTAGGCCGTGGTCGGAAAGGTCATAGTCTCATCCTCATGAGAGATTATCGGCTCCGCATCAGCGACCCTATGGTGCCGGCGCCTCAGTAGGAGGAAGGGCCAGGTGATCCATAGATGGGTGCCGACGCCTCGGTTAGGAGGAAGTGCCAGGGGATCCCATGAGAGCTATGCGATGACACTCTCCACTAGACATCCTTGTTGTTCTTGTTTTCTTGTTGCCTCTGGATATTGTTATTTTTATGTTGTTCTGATTTTAGGGCTAAGGAATCCATAGGTGGGTGTCGGTGCCTCAGTTGGAGGAAGAGCCAGGGGATCCCATGTGAGCTATGCGATGACCCTCCCCGTTTGACACCCGTTTGACTTGTTTATTGTTGCCTATGGAATGGTGTATTGAATGGTGGATTTAGAGTTATTATGGAATCGTGTTCCTTTCATTGGTTCTGATTGATTTGGAAATGTAATTTGGGTGTTGGTTCAGTTCTTCTGAATGTTATCTCTTTGTGATGTTTCTTTGAATTCTTGTGAATTTGATTCGTGATTGTTAAGTGATATTACTTCATGTTATCGTGATGAGTTCTTGGTTTAACTTGTTATGTGATTTGAGTACGTCGATGGTTGTGCATTGCATATTTGAGTTGTACTTGTTCTGTATCATGTTGTTGAGTCGGTTTGACATTCATGGTCGGGTTCACTTCCTCGTCACCTCTGAGCACGGGGGGTGAGTTACTTCATAATTCACATGGTTGGGTGGAACGTGCTCCGCACCCGTTGGGTTCCCCATCAGCGTCTTGTCATCTCAGCTTTTCGCAGTGCAGATGTTCCAGTGATCAGTTGTACTTTATGTTCCTTTATCTTGTATCAATCCCCATGCTGGGAAATTTAATGTAACTCATGTATCAAAGAAAATTGTAATGTAATATTATTTCAATGATGTAATAGTTAGGATTGAGTTGGATCTTGTTAAAATATTTATCTTGGATGTAATTGTGCGATGTTGTCATACTCGCATCATGGCTATCAGTTGTATCATTGTATATGATTTTCATAGATTAAATGGTTATGTCAGTTTCATTATCTTTATTATGTTTTGTGGTTGCAATGTAACCTCGCGTGCCCCAGAGAACCAAGTGTATTAATGCTATGTGATATGCTATGTGTTATGATTTAATGTTATTGCATGTTTACTTTTACTATTTAAAAAAAAATTATTCGCATTATGTGTGTGTTCTCTGGGGTTTGCACGACGGACGTTACATGTGTATTCATGCTTGGACACATGGAGTTGCATTTGAGGGCTTGATGCTTTGGAGGTGTTCATTGTAACTCTTGTATGGATTTATTGTTGATTAATATGATTGAGTATGGATGCTTTTGGAGGATAGGTTTTTCCCTCTTGTGGGTTTTCTTAGGGTATATCTTGTGTCATCTTTGATGGGTATGTTCTCTATTCTCTTGCTTATGGGTATGTTCTCTATTCTCTTGCTTATAGATTCTAAGTACTTATTTGCATAAAATTATCTTTTGGGTTATGTCAAAATTATCGTTAGATGGATGCAAGATTCCTTACATAATGGAGGTAATTTTTACACTTTTAAGAGTAGGGATAATGAATATCCCATCGATCAGTACCCTCAACCTTTGTGATCACTATCCTCTCGCATGCCCACAAATGAAGATGAGTCATACTAGCTGAAATACTATTTCCAAATTGATAGAAAACCTCATGCATATCCTTATACAAATGTGCAAGAATTCAAGGGCCCCATAAATACATAGTCCCATGATCCACCATCCTCTTGATACAAATACCACATCCAACTAGGAATCCCCTAGCTCTTCGATTAGGCATCACTGGCCTAATAATAAGTACCAACATTATCACCATCAGATCTATGTAATCAACAAAGGGTTTCCAACCAATCTCTAAATAAATCACTATCAGATGTTGTACACCTAGGAGTCTCTACATCACCTAAGTATCCCTGTTTTTGTTATATGTAATGAACTCCCCATGGATTGAGATATGTAAGATCATCCATACATCCTTTAGTGTGCTCATGCACTCTCCTGTAGGAAAATGGAAAGTTGTAGTCTCTTATCTCCATCTCTCGACCAATGTAGTCATTATAGATCAATTTTCCCTAATCTCTAGAATATATGTGGTGTATCTCAAACTAGCATCATCTAGGAAGTCTCTC
>VDFB02103251.1:0-22784 GCA_007258455.2 Sequoia sempervirens | reverse complement strand
CTTGGAAATTGGATATATGTAGAATCTCTTTGCCTTGGAACCTTACTCTAATGGGCTAAGTTCTCTCATGTCGAAGGTATGAGAAATATTAAAATTATAAGTCATGTTTGTAAGATTTGACTAGGGAGATAGTCACACAACATCAAGGAGTTTTAGTGAAAGCACAAGAACTAATGCAAAAATAAAATAAAATAATTAACTAAATGCAAAAATAAAATAATACACCAACAACCCCCCATTAGCATAGGTTAGATGGGTAGGAAATATATATAAATGGGTCCTGGGCTAAGTGACCCCACTCAAAATAATTGAGAATGATAACATCCCATGTGAGGAAAAAATTCGCCTAGAATAGAGAGAAGAAGAGAGACTATACAACCTCCCTCAATGTGCAGTTTCCTAGCCAATGGTAAATGCTCAATTGTAAATGCTAAAGATGATCCATTGTCATATCCCCGCCAATAAATGAAATTGCAACAAACAGATCACCTTATGCTGGCCGACCCTCCTGGTATTTTGAGAAGGAAAATAAAAAAATAAATTATTATTTTATCAGGCCAGCCACCCTTTGGCGCCCAATATTATGGCACAGTTTGGCCGACTCCTTTGTAATCAGAAATTAAATTTAATTATGTTCTTCTGTATGAGCCGACTTTGTCATATAGATGTTTATATAAATAGCCCCAAGTTCGTAATGAAAAAGGATTAGAAGGCAGCAATTAATAATTAAGCAGAAATAAAGGAAGCGTAGTGGTTCATTTAAAAAAGGCAGTAATTAAAGGACAGAGGTTAATATATTAAAAGGCAGCGATCAGAAATAAACTAAAAGACAACAATTAGTGTAATTCAGAGTTACCTGGACGTGTCCTTCCCCAAAATCATCCCGGCCTGTGGACGCCCCGTGGGTAATCGGGGATAAAAGTAAGGGATGGCAGGGACCGGCCCCCTTGCAAAATTTAGGAAACGTCCTGTTCGGGATGGCAAGGGACGGGTAGGGATAGCCGACCAGTCCCGGAACGCTGTGGGACTTGGGGATGGTCAAGTGGACTGGGACGGGACGCCGTAGTACTTGGGGACTCGCCGCTGATTTGGTTAGGGACTGGGACGCCCACTGTAGGACTTCTAGGAGTCCCCTGGCTATCCTCGGGATAGTTAGCCATCCTAGAAGTCCCCTGGCCATCCCTAGGATGGTCAACCGTGTCCCGCATCAAAGCATGGTCAAAACAAAACATAAAACACATTTTCATAGCAAGGGAGTGTGAACTTAATTATGTCCACCCATTAAATAAATTGGTGCCACTGCTTGTTGTCTTGAAACTTTGGATAAGTGTAACTGATACAATTATTCAAGAATCAATATTGGTTTATGTACTAAGGTGCCAAGATGAATTCCAATGAATAACCCAACACTCAGTGCTTGTTCTCAATGCTACTGTGCCTCATAAATAAGTCTCACAAGTCTTACTCTATTGTGAAGATGATACATAGCGGGCCTTGGGACATCTGATCATGCAAAACAATAACATGGTAACTGTGCAGATTATTTGCCTAATGCAACTCACTATCATTCTCAGAAGGCTGCACTCCCTTGTTCCAATTATCAATAAACAAAAAAATTATCATCAGAGTATCTGTTTTCTTAGTTCAAAATCAAGCTTTCTATTGAATAAATTCTAACTTATTCATTAAGATCAATGCATACCCAATAAACCATATCAATTTGAACACAAATGTTATATGTGAATGTTCTATAATGTATATTATGCATGCCTTATCCATGTTATCTATATTGAACATTTAAAATTTCCCTATATTTTTTAAATTTTCCCTATAATTTTATATAGCCGTCCCCTGCCGTCCCTAAATTTGGCCTCAAAAATCAGAAACTTGGGACTCGTCCCACCGTCCCCTGCCTCCCGGAAACTTGGGGTAACCTTGGTAATTAATGAAAGGCTGCAATCAAGGGACAGCAGTTAATAGGAAGAGTCACCTCCATTCCTAAGGCATACAACGGGTATATATGAGGGAAGAAACATCATTTGCAAGGAGGGCATCAAGGAATGAAATCAAGCAATCAGAAAATAAATAATGGTCTGCATTCTGGAAGGCAGCAGCCCTTAAATATAATAAGGGAATATGATTGGGAAGAGCAGAGCGAATCATCTTCAGAAAATATTTATTTTCAGGCCGATATCTGCAGACTGTAGAAAGCAGATCAGAGTTAATCATCTGCATTCAAGGACAAAATCAATAATTATTACACCTGCTGTTGTAGATATAGCAATCATATGTTTTCATAGATATTGTGGTATGCTCTATCATTATTGTGGTGCATTTATTGTTGCATAATCTCCATGAATCTGAATGTATTTAATGTTTTGCAATGCTCATCAATGCAACCGTGAGTAGAATGGGGAAAATTCCAGTAGGGTGAGCAGTTACTAGATTTTTTTCTAAGTACGCCACTCCAAGCTGGCCACTTGGGGCCAAGGGGGTGTGTATCTACCCTTGGGCTTAGGAAGGTGAATCTACGGGCCTCCTATTGTAGCTTCACCCCATTCTCCACATGGATTGGTTGTTGTTCGTAGAGGGATGGATGAGGTAGCAAGGGTAGGGAATGCGGTTACAAGTTTATCAGCCAAGTATGCCACCCCAGTCTGCCACTTGAGGGCCAAGAGGGATGGTATATTTCCTAGCAGAAAGAAAATTAAGAGTTAGTCTATGTAGGAATCAAGTATAATTAGGGTAAGTTTTGAAAAGTTTTAAATGGGAAGAGAGAATATGGGTAAAAATGTCTAAGCAAATAGATTAAACTTGAGATGCACAATAAAGGTTTTATAAGGTTCCAAAATAATTTGTCAAACATAGGTCTCCAAACTTGGCTCAGGGTAAGCCCATTTCTCAATGATTTTATTGGGTTTTAGTTCAGTTTTCTTCAGTTCTCCACCAAGGCTATTATGAAATTGTTAGATTTTGATGAGGACTTTAATACTATCAAGGCAAATGAGATGTTTAGTCTGCATAACGTTCTTCTAAGGACATTCTATCTTACTGGTCACAGTTAATGTCTGGAACATGTTTTTGAGTCTAGTTTGAATTGCATGCCCAGTAATAGTTAATGAGCCTCTATATGAACATGGAATCTTATTAATGCTTTTGGAGTTGATAAACAGCTGAAATTAAAATGCAGATATATCTAGTAAAACACATACAAATATGACTAAATGTGGAATTCTGTCCTTAATGACAGTCCACTAATTTTTATTGTGTTTGTGCATAGATTGATGGATATTTATGGGTTTAGCGGGTTAGAGGTGAAATATTCAACAGATTTTATCTTCTGATGTTTTTACTGATCAATGACTTCTATTCAGGTGGCGCAATGCATTCGTCTCTTGAAGAGTTTTGATGCTAAAGCTTTTCATCCAAAACTTCCCAATAGTGGGAATGATGACTATGAGCTAGAATCTATGAGGAAAGCAAAACGTTGCAAAGAGACTAAACAGCTTGTGGAAATTCCTATTGATCATCAAATTTATGATATGGTTGAAAGTGAGGGGTCCAAAGGATTGACTGTCACAGAGGTTTATTTTGAGATTTTCAAGTTTCTATACGTGTTTTCCATTTTTTCATATCTTTAATTCCAGTTTAGTTTATTTTCTCAGAAATCGTTTATGATAAACTGCATTTCATAAAAAGATAGCTAAAAATTGTTGTATCAAAACTACTCATTGTCAGTAGGAAGTTACTTTAATCTTATGTGCCCTCTTTTGAGGATACTGATTTATTGTTATGTGCAGGGGCTGAAAATTGTTGTATTAAAACTCCTCATTGTCAGTAGGAAGTTACTTTAATCTTACCCTCTTTTGAGGATACTGATTTATTTTTATATGCAGGCCCTTCTTTATTAGTCCCAAACTTATATGTAGAGCTTTTTATCTACCACTCAATTCTTACACCCAGTTGGAACTCTTTCATGACATAATTGATGGCATTATAATTTTGGAATCATAGAATTCTTATTTAGGAAAAAGCTTTAGTTATTGAAGTTTCAACTGTTTAAAGCTTTCTCAGTGCCGCTCCAACCATAGATTCAAAACTCATGCCTAGGCAAAATTTGGAAGATCCAATTTTGACTGAGTGACTTGGAAAAAACTCTGCACACTAAAAACAAACTTAAATTCATTAAGAGACATGAACATCATGCAAATGCAGTTAGAAAACATTTGAAATGAGTCTGTATAACATTGGGGAAGCATTTCCTTTTAAATTTGAATAAAAAAGAGTACAATATTACATCGACATGTGAATACAATAGCTGATAATATGATATGAATCACACAATGATTGAGAATCATAATAAAAAGCAACAATTTCATTTAAGTTCCAGCAATTTATATTTTTCTCTTCCCCACACACATCCTACTGATGGTTGGGACTCTACTCCATGTCACTTGCAATTCCAGCACTGCCCTCAAACTACAAGGTAATGACTCCTCCTTAAGACCATTCTCATCCTCAATCATGATCCCCCTAATTCTACTTATGCTGCACCCTCTTCTACTTTCTCAAATTTGGCAATCTCATCTTCTGTAAAAATGGGGTTCTTGTCATGGGTAGTCCAATTGCTATTAGGGCAATGTCATTCAAGCCAATTGCCTCACAACTAATTGAGACCTCCATCTTTTTTTAGAGAAGTTGAAGTTTGTGTTGTATGAAGATGAGGTCATTGAGACACTTTTATGTCGACCTATTGTGCTTCTTAATATGAATGGAATCAAGTAAACTACAATTGTGCTCATATTTAGAAGAGCCACAAGGTTGAAACAAAATTCAAAGGTTTGGCCCTCGAAGATTTGAGGTTTTTGCAACCCAATCTTCCCACCAAGCAGTTACAAAAGAAAACATTCACAAGTTTGTGAGTAAGCAATCCAATGATATTTATAGTTTGGCAGATATAACATTTAAAGTTTGTTCTTTTTCATATCTTCATACCCTATTTTGCATTTAGCATGGCAACTAGTTTCAACTTTTACTGTAGGTGCCTAGTCCACTGTTCAAGCAGATAGAGATATTAGCATACCACCTAATGAGCACGGGTTTCTGATTTACTTTTGTCCTTGGATATAGTAATGGACAATGATGGCCTAGAGACCATTTGGACATTAAAATCTTTTCTCAATGTCTCCCTTCCTGAGATGATTACTTTTCTTTGTAGTATTAGTAAGCATTCGCTCGTCTTGGATTATGTACCTAATTATAGTCTCAGTCACTGACCACTAGTTCAGTGGAAATTAATAAGCATTTCATTTCATTGCTGAAAATTAGCTTTTTCAGTACTATTTGCATCCTAGAAGAACCCCTTTTTGCTCCTTTCAAAATCCATTGCTGTCTTCTTCACTAAACTTTTTTGCTTTCTAGTTAAGCTACCAGTCTTGGTATGGATGTAGGTTTGGGTAAGGGTACCGGGTACGGTGGTACGACATTTTTTTTCCTTGGGTACGAGTATATATACACACACACACATGGAAATACTCATAAATTCTTAATTCAATGATTTGTCAAATGTCAATACACAGAAATTTACAATCAATATTTAATAATCTTCGTATTGCTCTTCATCAAAAGCATCAAAGTCAACATTTGGTTCAATTCATTTGAACCACAACAAGTTATGATGCCACTTCCACTAGCCATGTACTGTACAAGCTCCCTCATCTAAAGAGATTTCTAACAAATTGTGCATCAATAACGTCTAAGACTGTTGATGTTATAGTAGCAGCGGGAGATCTCTTTCTCCTCTAAATTTGAAATATATTAAATAATCTAAGAGGCCGACTAAACTAAAGAGACACATTGTTTTGTGAAGGAGGCCGACCCTACATGAAAGGACACCTTGATGTGTATATATACAAGAGGATTCACTTTCATTTGGCATTCAATAATTATCAAATGAAGTTCGCATAAATCTGAAGGAGTTCGATAGCTACAGCAGATCGATATTCTTGGAGTTCAATATTATTCTTGGTTGTGTATTTGCATCAAGTGTGGTGCTATTATCTTCATATCAGATCGGCCTTGTGATTGGCCTCATTGTAGAGCATATTGTTGCTACTTTATTGAATATATAGGTGATATATTGTTGCTGGGTTTTTCTCCCTCAAGAAGGAGGGTTTTCCCAGGATAAATTCTATGTTCTATTGTTCATGTGCTCTTCATTATTCTGTGTTTTCTGCTTATTCATTTCTGATCCTAAAAACTAACAAAGACAACATACTCAAGAGTTAGATCCCATTTCCTCGTCAGCCCCTCATTGTAATCAAGTTTCTTATATGACAAGAGATCCTAATAATGGTCTTTGTCACGATACAGGGTGGGGTGAAGGTGTAGAGCCCCCATCACCAAGCCCAAATTAAGGCCTTTGAAACCACACAAACCTTCATGATGCATGCCATTTCACAATGTTATTACTTAGAGAAAAATTACATATGGAAGTGCTTTTTTCCTATATGTTTTTTAGGCAGCCCTCGGGTACCCCTGGGTTTGCCCAAGTTTGGCCTAGGTTCATCTAGGGTCTTTCCTAGGCACCTTGGGTTCCCTGTGAAGGATCCATAGGGAACTTAGGAACAGAAGGACCCACAGGTAACCCGGAGTGCCCAAGAGGGACCCTGGGCGAACCTAGAGGGGAACCAGCTTGAGACCTCAACCCAAAATGAACCCATACAAGTACATGGGGGCTTCTAGAGGTACCTAGTAACATAGTTTTCCAATTAAGCTAGTTAAGATTAGATATGAGAGAGGGAAATTGAAAAACTAATATGGCAGATTAGCATTAAAAACATATTTGCATGGTATGGTGTGTTTGTTTTCCATAACTCAAAATGTGTTGTTTGGCATATCCTTTTTTTGTTTTTTAGTCGGGGAAAAGACAAAAGGGTGAAAATATTTCATCTATGTCCATTACATTTTCTTATATTATTTTGTTTTAATATTTGAATCCTTACATGATCCATCTGGCATACTGGCATTTTCTTCATTTTTTAATTACCAAACATGGTTAAGAAGCATATTATCAAATGTATAAATGTTGCTCTTTGCAATTAACAATTTAACACAATCATGTAAATTGATCAGTGTATAGATCATTTAATTTTACAATGATTGCTTATCAACATTTACTGTATGTTTCTTCTTGTTTGATTGCATGATCTCTTATCTTCTGTGATGATTATTTTCTTCTCATGTTGGGCTCTGGCTACAGGTGGAAAAGTTTATTTTAAGGGTTAAGCTATACAGGTGGCTTGAAGATCTTGAAAAAGGAAAAAGTACAACAATGGATAGGAAGACATTGGCACAAGCTCTACAAAGACTTCAAAATGAGGGTCACTGTAAGTCTATGTTAGTTAGCTTACCTGTTGTAACCAACTGTGGCCAGAGTCGAACAACTGAAGTAGTCTTGCATCCATCTGTTGAAATAGGACCAGAACTTATGGGGCAAATTCATGAAAAATTAAGAAATTTTGAAATGCAAAGTCGTGGACAGGGATTAGCTAGGTCAAAGAATGATGATTCCGTACCTATTCTAACTGGAATAAAGAGGACATCGAACTCTGAACCTTCAGATTTTCAATCAGTTAGAGCAGAGCCCATGCGTGCCAATGGTTTTATTCCTACAAAGATGGTTTGTATTAAATTGTTACATCAATTTTGTGGGCTTATGTGAGCAGTTTACCAGACTGGGATGCTGCATTGTCTTCTGGGAAACATGGATATGATGTAAAGAATCCAAATAGTACAGGAAAAATATTTTCCTTGGATGGTGCCATTAAAGCAATGCCACTGGAATTGTTTATGCAACTAATTGGATCTGTGAAGAAAATTGGAGATTTGGCTGAAAATTGCAGGCTTGGACTGTGCTTATGTGGCCTCCCAGAGCAGGAATTTAAATGTCTTGTGGATACACATGCAACCAGACGTCTCTCTTAGCTCATTGATGTGATAAGGCGATTAAAGGTAAGTTTCGTGCTTTGTTTGAATGATCAAGTAAATATCTTATTTAGTAGATGTCAATACCTTGTGGAGTGGTACTTGAAATACTTATTCCAATTTACCATAAAGTTGATTAGACATTCTAAGATTTTATCCTGATAAAAGTTCCTTTCTTTTAGTGTTTGTTCCATGTGGACTGAACCTATGATTAACATTTGGCATATACTTATTGTTGAAATCAATCAATTCCAATCTTTTGGGTTTTATTTGGATGTCATAAATGCTATCCACCATATCTACAAAATGAGAATGCACAAAAAATTCATTCAGGCAGCCAAACAGTTGAACTAGTTGTTAATTTCTGTATTTACTATTTTCACACACGTGAATAACAATATTTTATCAAACAGGGCTTGTGCATATTTTTCTTTTAAATTCTGTTTTTCCTGAACTCTCTCTTTTAAGTCCTTCAAATTTTAATGAAAGGCATATGATCACTCAGGGACAAGTGAACCAAAATACATATCCCCTGACAATCCCAATGTGAGGTAATTTGGAAGCATATGAACTTCATATGACTCAAAAGATTGATGATAACAGAAGATAATATCCCCAAAAATAATGCAGTATATCCAATGTTAAGCTGGTGAAAATCCACGTCCAGGATAGGAGAACAGTAGAATGAAGTGAACAAATTAGAAATTCAATCAATCTCAATCTTTAGGTTTTATTTGGTCATAAATTCTATCAACACTATCTACAAAAGTAAAATGAACAAAAAAAAATTTCAGGCATCCAAATGGTTGAAGTAGTTATTAGTTCTTTTATTTATTATTTCCAAATACATGATTAGCAGTTTTTTAACTAAACAAGCTGCTTGCATACGTTTCTTTTAGTTTATGTCTCTCCTGAACTTGCTTCTTTACGTACTTCAAAACTGAATTAAAAGGGATAAGATCACTGAGCAACAAGCAAACACATAGATGGTATCCACTTATAATCCACAATGTTCGGTAATTCAAAAGAATATGAATTTAGCATGACTCAAAAGCTTGATGATAAAAGATGATAATACCCCAAACCATAGTGCAGTATAGGCAAGACACAAAAAATACACTTTCAGGATAGCCGATTTTAAGATTATGAAAGTGGCTTGGTATAAGGCTTATGCCACGAACTTTTAAAAATGAGAACACCACAAGTGAGCAAGTTACAAAGATTGATCAGCACTGAAGAAAAGGCTCTGATGTATGTCAAGAACAAGTGCAGACAATAAGAATTAAAGAGAACAAGAGTAGAATGCACACAAGATACTGAAAATATCCAGATTCTGAATGATTGATAATGCTTGAATGTATATGCTACATTCCTTGGGTTAGCACAATGAGAGTAAGTGCTCTTGACATGTGAACATGCCTGGAAGGTTCCCAAAGTATGCACAAGTACAAGTGGAAGATTCCAGGAAAGATGCACAAGCAGAAGGATTCCATAGAGTACATATCCAATACATTGAGTCGGCAACAGGAACCTTTGTGGTACATTGTATCTTTTTCTGCAGATTAAGGTATCCCTGGCATAGATTATGCACAAAATTGCAAGCAGAGTCAAAGATTTAGATGTAGTTGTTTGGTTACTCAAGCCCCACCGAGTTTGAATGAGAGAACTCATATCAAGAATTTGTAGAAGAAAACTGTCTCTTGGAGTTTGAACTTTGAAACAAGGGTGGCCAGAGTGTAATACCTCAGAGATACTCCACTAGTGGTTACCGGCCACAACTCACCCAATCATTTATCCTCCTATCTCTAGTATGTTTGAACTTTGAAGGCTCGTATTCTATTGAGCACACCTTCCGGCATCAGTATTTAATGTTATAGTACATATTGTGAACAATGCTGAAAAACGTTACGGTTTGTATTCTGTGAACACCAACTAGAAAATTAGAAGTCTAAAATCACTAAAAAAATAATTACTTGTGTAGTCATTTGAAGGAGCAACTTTGAAGATTCAAAGAGCTGCTTTGCCAGAAGACCCAGCTTACACAAACCAAGCTAATAAGGTTGTTGAATATGAGTAGTAGTTGACACTGTTGAAGGATCAGTAGTAAACATAACATGGTGGAAACTAGAAGATATCAATTGAAGGAAGGTTGCAAAAAGCTGTTCACAGGGTGAAATGAATGCATTGAGAAGGTGTATGCACTTAGAGAAGAAGTGAAGCAGTTGAAATCAAGTGGGACAAACTCTTCATGTTCACAATCAGCAGGAGCAACTGTATCTCCAGGGATTCTTCTCATCCTTCATCTCCTTCTTGATATTATATTTGGGTCATATTGGAGAGGACCCCAACTTGTTTAGGAGGGATAAAATTAGATAGTCATGTTCTTATTGACATTAATAAATTACATATTTTGTGGTGGACTTAGGTTGGTGATTATTTTGCTTTTGGCTTAGGTAGCTTACTATTTTTTTGTTATGTATGGTTTACTCAATGGTTATGTCATAACTAACAACTGCTTGGTCAACAAACTCATAAATAGTTAGATGAATGTTGGGGTAGGGCAAAAATTTGACAGGTCCTCCCTCTACCAAGATTGTAACTGTACACTATCTCATACTATAAAGCTGTTGTTCTCTGATATCTTGTGGTATTATTATGCTCAAGGCATGTGATTATATTCCTGGAAGTAGCATTCTTTGGTATTATAGACCACTGCTGTAAATGGTGTAGTCATTTGCGACCATATAAAGTTTTACATTGTCAAATATTTTGTTGTTGTGCTGATTTTATAGGATTGGTAACGATGACAAGAAAACAGTTTTGAAGCAGGTGCAAAAGGATCTGAATGGGGTTAGTAGGCAGCATCTCTCACGAGTTGCTAATGACTTGCAAACTTGCAAGGCAATGTCAATGATGCTTGGAAGCTTAGAAGAGATTTTTCACCTGGGGTTTGTTAAATCTGTTTGTTAGCATTTGAGACACCATTTTGGGATATTCTGAAACTTTTATTTATTAATCCATTTATGTTCTTTTGGTGCGGTGGTGTTGAATTTGCAAAGATTTAAGAGTATGTAGAAGCAGCGACCATGCTTGAATGTATGAGTGGGAAACTTTTTGACCCTTGTAGATCTCAATAATGAGATTTCAAAGTTTGGTGATTAATCTACTAGCCAATTCAAGATCAACATTCTAGATTATCTTTTAGGGGTAAATATAAGACACCAATGTTCTTGTATATGGATTCATGGATATGTTGGAAGACTTACTTTAGTATTTATTGTGATTTGTTAGATTGGAGATTTGACAAGAGAGTTCCTGAGGTTAGCCATTAGTCAGGTGGTTGGTGGAGAGGTGGAGACAGCAAAGAGAATATGCAACTTTGTTCGAGATCTTTACAAGGACTTGAGTCTTGTTGCTCCAATTATGGAAGATAATTCTGACATGAACAAGAAGATGGAAATAATGCTTCAGAGTTTAGTGAAAATAGAGAATGGTATGAACTACCCAGTACTCTCCTAGTATAAAGAGCTGCGTAAATTTGTATACCTTGTCCTTATATAATTGGTACTGTATACTTTTGTAAGCCTGCTTTAACATTTTTTCTTAGTTGTTCTTTACAATCCCTAAAATCTTTGTACAAGAAGGTTAGACCTTTCATAACAGTAGTAAGATCAACTGCATATAATGACTCTCTTTTTATGAATAAACATACTGTTCAGAATTACTTTTCCTCATGTAAGTGGCCATGGGTTTGGTATGCATTTTTCTTTCAAGAATCCTGAGCTAGCAAATGAGGTGTTTTAGTAGTGTGTGGTAGAGTTAAAGATTCTTTTCTAATTTTGAATGGCTCAGTGCTCAAGGTAATTCTTTACGTTGGATTTTTATGAACTCTATGGAGATCCCATTATGGGGTTTTGCTAATTAAAACTTAAAATTTTATCCATGTTGTTCCCCATTAGCATTGGTTGCTTAGTGGAATAAAATTACAAACCTCTTATGGTTGTTGAATCTTTATTGTCATTGTGCTTAAATTCTTAATGTTCTGATTTTGGTATGCGTTTAATGTGCAGATTAACTGCAGGGCAATTCTTACCTTAATAAAAGGAGTGCCATCCAAAACTGTACGAAGGCTAGTAAACAGCAGGTTCTTGTTTCTAGTCGATGATACCTGCAAGGTATTTGAGTCAATTTACATCATTAGTTTTTGCTATTTGATTGTTTTGCTTTGGCCTCTGAATGTGTTATATGTTTTTTGATTTACAAGCTGGTAGATAATTAGACTGGGTACGCTAGCCTTTCTTAGAGTTTCAATCATGTAAATGTATTTTCAGCAAAGGTGCTTTAGTCAATATGCCTACAAAACATCAAAGTTGGAAAATATCAACAATTAAAACTTGGAATTGATAAATTGAAAAGGGCCAGCTATAGGACTAGCTAGTAGCCAGAGCCTATCCTAGCTGATGACAACCTCACATTTAATTTTCAGGAATGTCTTTTTGTACTTGAATTTCTTTTTCTTTCCCATTCTCACTTTAATTTTCCTTTCATTAGCCTTCTTTAAATATAGTTCATCAAAAACATCACCACTAACACCAACCTAATTAGTATCAACATCCAGTAGTCTATAGACCTTTCAGCTTGTCAATAACTGCTAAACAAGACACCAATGGTGGCTCCTTCCATGAATTCCCTTTGTGGTTTCTTCTTTCAGCAACATGATCTTTCTCAATTCCTTGATTCCACAAATATTTGTAGTTACTGAATGTATTTACTTGTTAAGCAAAAATGGGTCCATATTGAAAATATTTTGTTTTGGAGTTGCTATTGGGTCATCTTGAAGATTTTGAAAGTTACCCAAAAAAACTTTGATGATTTGATCTAGAAGAAGAAATGAGCCACATCATGAGAATCATCTTTGGACAATATATGTTGTTGTGATCTCATCTCACAAAAAGAGAAAAACTTATTCAATTTGTACTCAGGTCGGTACCTCCAAGGCAAGCATTGTACGTTGAAGAGGTACTCTGAGTTTATCATTCTCATGGGAAGGACCAACATTTATGTGAGGATGTCCTTGATAGTGTTGAGTTGGACCATTTTATTGGAATAGTCTCTTCATTTTTGTCACATTAGTCACCACTCTTTGTAGGAGAGGATTGATTGAACTTTGGATCATCAATCTAATTGTGTCTTTCTTGATCTTTCCTTTAGTAATCATGTCATCTTCTAACTTAACAAATTTCTCTTGAGCTTGTTCAAGTTCATCAATATCAAGAGATTTGATCATGAATGCAATCTTTAGCATAATTGTATTTATAAAACAACTTAGGAGGATTTTTGGAGATGACTTCAAAATAGTGTTGATTCTATCAACTAGTTGATAAAATCATGCAATATATTCCTTCATAGGCTTATTATCTTCCTTCTTTACATTTGAGAGGTGTGCAAATGGGATATGGCTATCCTTGGCTAGTTTGAATTGTGCCAAGAACATTTTGTGCATGATTTCCTAGCTTGTGATTTATCTTGTGGTAAGATCCAGTGGAACCATTTTGCTGCTACTCCAACAAAGGTTTTGACAAAATATCACATTGTAACATCTTCATGCATCACCCCCAAAATACTACACGGTGAAGGTTGCGATTTGTTCATTAGGATGTTGCGTGTTGTCATTGTGAAACTTTAGAAAATTCTTGCTTGAGCCATGTGGGAAGTCATTGTCCTCTACAAGAGCCAAGGGAACAATATTGGTTCCCCTCAACAAAGGAAGCAGAGCAAACCATTATGGTTATTGTGATAATCTATTATTTGAAACGGTTCTTTTCCCAAAGCTAAGAAAATCTCAACAAGCTTTGGAACTCTTGAAGAAGAAGAACCCTCACTTGTAGATGGTTGATTTAGCTTGAAAGATGGGTTGGAAAGACCTTTTCTCTGTGATTTAGTATAGACTTTATTCGCAATAATGGAGATACTTTTGTATGATGCAATAAAACTAACCTTTGTTTGAAGATAAAGCCTTTTAGTGATGCATGCTCCACAATGGGCATACAAAAATGTTAGTGTTTTAATATGTATCTTGTAAGACAACACTCAACGATAAACTTCTTTTCAAATTCGTAGGAGAAGCTCGCTAGAAAGTAAACACTACTCTTAATCCTAAAGCTATTAACAAGATTTACAACTACTCACACTTTACAAGATCATTAATGGGGTCTTGCATAAAGGAAAATTACTACAAGTAAATTGACCTATCTTTTTAAGTTTGAGGTTGAACACAAGATCTAAAAGGTTCTTATTTCACCAACAAATTTATGGATAAAAAATTGCAACTAAAAAAAAGTAAAAGAGACTAGTAGATCTATGTACACAAGAGTGTATCAAACCACTACTAACTCTAACAATGAAACCATGGTGCAAGATTTAAGAAAAGTGAACTCCAGAAGCACACAAAGTTACTAAGGTGAAAGGTGGCGTTAATACAAAGATCAACACTATCGTCACTATAATCCACTGAATAAAACCTCACACAAGAACACATAAAACTTAAGATCAAATACACGACTGGCAATCTTTGCAACATAAGCTAACTTCAACGATTATTTTGACTTGTTCCCAAGGCACTTATTTATAGGTTATAATGAATATGCTTTTAGGGAATTGAAAATAATAATTAAATATTTAAAAGAATGTTTAAAAGCAAACCTCTACAAGAGTTGTAGAAAAAACAAGGAAGGAAAGATAATTTAAAAAAATCTACTCTAAAACAACTAATAAAATAAAAATAACTAAAGTTGCCTAAAAATAGGCCCTCATTCATTTCCGAAATAGAAAATTGACAATAGCCATTGCCAAAAACACTCGTCACCTAAATCCAACATTATTCGTAGAAGCTTATAGGAATTCCATTTGGAATTGAGGCCTTTTTTGGATGTAGCTAAAAAGTAGCACATTTGACCTCTGTAACAACCTATCCAGTCTACGGTTTTAAAAATTCAACCATCTATCAGTTTCAGCCGAAGAACAACTAACTTGTTTTTATTCTAGGGTTTCCTAATCGTTTCAACTGTTCATTTTAAATTTCCAACTAACTTCCAAGTTTTCAGTTTCAGCTGAAAGGTAACATCTAACTGTTTCCAACAATCGTCACACAGATGATTTAAACTAAATAACTGTCAAACTAGGGTTTCCATTTAACCAATATATGAACTAAGGAAAGGAAATAGCTTCTCTTTATTCATTAACTAATTTCAGATCTTCCATTTCAGCTGAATGATACAAGTAACTGTCTAACTAATTAATTGTAAAAAAAACTTACATTTAACATACAAGAACATCGTTCATTGCATAAATGAAAGTAAGCTTAAATAGCATTGCATGTACCTGGATTTACGAGTGAGGAAGAAATACAATTGACATCATCATCTTGTTTTTATACTTGGCTTCTTTAGCGATGAGGGAAAGAGAATTATCATCAGGGGCTTTACCGCCCAACCAAGACCTACTGGTCTCCCGAGTTTCTTCAACTGAAGAACCCGCCCTTCACGAGGGTAATCAACATGGATCAAATTATCATCATGTCTCTGAGCCTGGTGTCCATGATTCCTATACTGCTGATCGATCCCTCCTCTGTAGGTTCCTCCTATCTAGAAGGATCATTCTGACCAGAATATATCTGGATCATGGAAGCTGACTTTTCCTAACTGGCATCTACCTTGGCCAAGGATTTTCAATGCTCTGGCACCACTGTGCCGATACCTCTGACACTACTGTGTCGATGTCTCTGGCACTTCTGTGCCGTCAGCACACTCACCCTTGCTCGGCATGACAACTCTCAGGATTAAGTTGTAATTTATAATAGCAATTTTAAATTCCTTTTCTTCTTAGTTCGAGGTTATAATTTAACCATTAAGTTTCATTCAAAATAAAGGAGATTCATAGGCATTAAGGATTTTCAAGTCTCTCATATTTATCTCATAAAAGACTCAGAGAGCAATAATATGCACTAACCGACTTCCAACTAGAGGAAAGAGAATTTGGTTTAACCAAATAGATAAGGTTCTTAGATGATTTCCAAATGGTTCAAACTGAACCTAGATACAAAATCTTTTCACTTATTTAAGTTTAGGCTGATGTCTTATTGTAATCATAGAGCTGAAGAGACTAGGCACATAGTTATTCTCTTCTTATTTTAAATATCTGTTGATTACTTAATGCTTTTACTGAAGAATTAAAGACACAAGGCTCTTAGCTTTCTGCATCTTACCAGCTGTTATATATATATCCAGATTCATATCAACAGATCATCCACAATTAGGATCCATCAAGATTTCCAGAATGAACAGGTACTTCACTATTCAACCATTAAAGCTTTAGAACAGAGAAGAGGGAAGAGTTTTCGGTATATACAAGCACGAGTTACGATGGCCTGAGGATAATTCCATCCCATTCAGATTCTTATCATTTCTCTTCTCTTGGGTTCATAACCTTAGGATTCTTTGTTTATTATCATGATTTAGATCTAATCATAAAATAAGATTATTTGATGACTTAAAGGAAAGAGAAGGTAAGAACGTAGTTTAATTTAAGTGTTCACCAAACTCCCATCTTTTAAAGACAGGTTAAGATCACGGTAAAGAAGGTTTACCTAACCAGATCAGACCAGTGTGAGTGATGTGAGTCTTGAGTAAGGCAGAGTAGTTAATGCACTCGGTATGACTTTGTTATACTCAAAGTTCAGGTGATTGGAATTCTAAATTAAGAGACTTCACAGATTGAACATGAAGAAGAGTCCAAAAACCTCCACAAGATCATCAAAACAGAGGATCAAGGTTTGCGAATTAGATCCTTAAACCGACAGGAAGAAATAAATAAGAAATTTGATGAGAATCTGCCTTCAGGGTCGGCTTTGATTCCAAACCCAACGAGGCTAAAGATTATATACAAGAAATTAGGTGTCAACCCAACGTATTCAACAAAGAATAACTAATTCGATTTAAATCATACACATGTATTTTCGTTGCCAACTGAATGTTATTCGACAAAGATATGGAGCAATGTGAATTTAAGTCTCATACACAAAAGAAAGATATGTTTACTTGCCTTCAAAGAATTGGTGAAACCCCAAGCTCGAAAAAGATCTCTACGCGCCACAGACAATACCCGTACAAGGAGAGGCATAAGGAAATTCTTCCTCAAGACTGATCGAAGGACACCACTGAAATTCCACGATATCAAGAAGCAGAGATTGGAATGCGAGATACTTGCTAATAGCGCCTCACTTAAATCAATTCAAATTCAATTCTCTGATAAAAGAATGCGGCTTGAAAACTCTGGATGGTAAAAGGAAACTAAGCAAGTTCGTTGCTGAATGGAACAAGGGACGGAAGTGAAAGAAACGGATTCGGTTAAAGATTTATAGCACAGAGGCAGAGATTCGAGATTTGTAATGAAAGATTATAATAATAGTGGATATGGATTGAAGGACTAGCTCAAACGATTAACTCCTGAGAAAAGCAAGAGCACTGGGTCTTTTTCCCCCCCAACTCCCCAAATCCAAAATTCCATGAAAAAGAATGACCTCCCGCTTTCTTTTCAGAAGATTCCTCCACTCAACTATATGAAATGCTTCTTCTTCCCACGCCCCATCCCTTCGTCTGCCACTCTAGGACGTTTCAAGAAGGGAGATGGTGCGAGAGCGAAAGAGATTTCTTCATAACTCCGATTTCCCCCGAGAATTCAAAATAATTCCATTTAATTATAACCATTCGATGCCAATATTTAATATCTACAAGTATTAAATTAATATTCAATCATAGTTCGCTCCTCTTCTAATTAATTATTTATTATAGCATTATAAATCAATTTGCAATTCTCTTAAAAATAATTAAAGATTAATATATGTATATATATTTAAAATTAACTTATAGAGTAATTAATTACTTTATATTATTTATGGCCAAGTTACGATTTAGATATTTGTCATACACCGGCTCGAGATAGACAATAAAATTGATCCATTGTTAATCGTGTCCTCTCCCTGATGATATTCCCCTTTCTCTCATGACGGCGGCAAATCCTGCATCCACTGACAAGGACTGTGGTTAGATCGTTCTCAACGACTAAATAATATGCATTTAAATTTAATCTCATGATCTCATACGAAATCAATACTTTCACTTGCAAATAAAGAGTTCGTTAATAATCGCAGTTACGACAGAAGTACCAACTATTGCATTCTCAATGTCACAGTCATATGAAAGTAGTTATTTGCAACTAACATTGTATTCAAAACACATAACCCAACATGTAATCTCGATGTAAGGGATGTGACAACCTCCTCCTTGGTAAAGGGTGCCATCAACATTTCATTTTTCTTTTCCATGATCATCAATAGAATGTAGTTTAAAAGGATGTTCATGTTTCAAAGACACGAGGCACCATCTTCTACCAAAAACTCTTAGAAAATCAAACAACTACCTTTTTAATATCCTTAGCCATAATACAATATTTCCATCCACCCCACAAATACAACAAATTAAGTTTTGATTCCTCACCTTAAATGTATTATGAGAGAATTTTGTGTTTTGATCTCCCTTTGCCAACCAAGTTTCTTTGATTTATCTTTCTAATAAATCTCTTCTCTACTTAGGATTTTTCCTATTATGGAAGTAGCTCCTTTTCAATTTTGAATTTCTTCTCACATATGTTTTTAAATGAGTTCTTGTTCTATTCCTTTAGCTTCCCTTTAACAATTTAATTTCTTTGTGAAACAAAACATTTAGATTCCTAAGGTATATCTTGTTCTAATAACACCTTTTGATTAATTCTATCAAATCGTCTCTTTTGAACTACATTCATTCAAATTTGAATTGGTGAATTAAGGAGGGTTCATCTTCTAGAATTGATAATATTACAAGGAAACAATCAGATCCTACAATTGGGCATATGAAAGATTCCAATAAGTGTAGGAACTATAGCCCATTTGTAGAATTAAGAAAATAATCCAAACGTTCAACTATGTTGGCGAACTACACACTTTGGTTCATCCATGTGAATGAGCATTTCTTAGGTATCAAGTCCAATAAATTCACCAATATCATAAATCTTGAAAATCCTTTTACGCTTGAGAGGTGTGAGAAAATACTCCCTATTTCTACCCCAAACAAATAATAATGTTAAAATCATCCCCACAACAACCAATTTATAAGGGGAAGCAAGAATAACAAACATGATTTCACTTCAAAGCTTAAGTTTGTTCCCTAAACTCCTGTGGCCGTAAACATTAATCAACAAGAGAGATAGCCTAGACAAAATTATTTATACCTCTAATTTTATCCAATTTAGGGTGGAATGAGAACCTCCACAAAAATGTGAACAGGATGCCAAAGGACCCCCAACCCATTGGTTGCACTAATTGAATCCACCCTAGTACCCATCCAACATGAACAATAAGGAACAACTTCATTTCTTGCAAATTTAGTTTTATTCCTAAAGTATAATTATATCAGTCAACATGTGATCAATTTGGCACTTGGCCATGAATCCCCCTAACATTCTTGGTGTAGATCTTCATTGCTCCATAAGAGAAGGGACTTCTCCCTTAGACCACCTTGGAAGATAATTTCTTAAGGAATATAGACCTTTTTCTAATGTAGCTTGATCCCTTTTCTAATGTAGCTAATGTTGGCCTTGAGCAATCTACATGCTAATTAATTGATGCACCTCATGTCACTAATATCCACAAAATCCTTTGATCAATTCTTGAAGCTCAACTACTCCTCATTGTTCTTCACATTCAAGACCATTCCTTCCTCATTATAGGCTAGTGGATTAAAGGAAATGATAGCAAGTTTTCTTGGTAGCGATTAAGACCAAATTATTGTTATTTTGGATTTTTTTTTATTTTCTCAGTTCTAGTTGAACTCTTAGTTTTGTTATTTTTTTCCTTAGGTACCAAGCATTGAGTCACTTGATAGTTGACTTCCTTACACAATTGACGTCCACTTGGTCATGGCCTCAATAATGCACACAAACGAATTTATTTTCCTCAATCTCCAACCTTTCAATCAAATCCCTAACTGATATGAAATTAGTGATTTGGCTTAGAATTATGTGGATCAAGCCCACCTTTATGAGGGAATATATGTGAGAATTCTTATTGATTAGGTCCTCGTTGATCGAATAGATTGTTCCTACGCAAGAATCATTTTTCAATAAACAATTGTTGATCTAGTACTCTAGAATATTGTATTGTTGCATTCCACATGGAGCATAATTAGGGGAGCATTAGAGAGGATTGAAGTTTGGAATCCGTTCTTGAATGTGAAGGGTGGAATCGCCCACTTTCTATGGTGTGTACTTTAAAACAAAATACTTATTAGCACTTTTCCAAAATTCACAAGAAAAAGGCCCTTTGGTAAGAATTTCATTGCACCTCTTGCACCCCAAGAGCTGAGGATCAAATCCTCAATTTGGTTTCATGTCCCTTTTCCACTTATCCATCTTCCAATTAGTGCACATTCTAGTAAGGAATTTTCCATATACATGTCATCCAAGTGGAGGATCACTTTGTGTTCATTCGTGCTAGTATTTGTATATTGTCGATTTTGGTACCAAGCCATTTTTTTATAATTAAATCAAAAGAAATAGATTATATTGCATTTAAAGAGATTAAAATTATATGACATATAATGAGGCTCTTTGAGGAAGCAACCTCGTTTGATCTCTCAATATAATGGAATTCTTTAGAATTGTATTTCTTGTTCTCTCCTTTTGCATTCTATCTTTAATTCCTTAGTTATCTTTACTATTTATTTCGCATCCTTTACCTCTTTCTCCCACACCCTCTTTTTTTGATGGTTTCTCATTCTTTTTGTCCCTTTCTTTATCTTTCTTTTCAACTCTTCACTACTTTCTCTCAATTTTTTCTTCCCTCTTTCTTTTCTTAGTTTTCCTTTTTTATTTTTCTCACTTTGTACTTTCTTTGTATTGTTTTTCTCTCTTTCTTTTTGTTTTTATGTCTTTCTCCATCTAACTATCTTTCTATTTTTTCATCTCTTTTTTTCTTTGATTTATGTAATGTTTTCTCTTTATCATTCTCTCATTTTTAAATATTTTTTTCTTGGTTCAATTGTCTCTTTTTTCCAATTTTCTTTTCTATTCTTTCAATCTCAACACCTTTTTAATTTCTTTATATTTTTATTTCATAATCATTCATTTTTCCCCTTATTTGTTTCTTCTTTTTAATGTTTCTCTACATTGCTACTATTTCTTTGTTTCTTCTTTCCATCTATTTTTATCTCTTTCTATATGGGTTGGGCCTTGGACCCTAGAATTTAAGTTTTTGATCTATAAACCTTGATCTATGCCCTAGCCTCATGGATCATGGACCCTAGGCTGATAAACATTTATTATATAGCCTAAACACTTAGATCCTAGAACCTTGATTTTTGAAGCCTTGTACTTGTGGATCTTAGACCAAGAAATATTACTATTTACCCTTTACCTTAAACTCGTGGATGAACCCTAATGCTCAGTCTATGTTGCTAGATATTTGACCTTCGATAATAGAACATGGACATTAGATCCCAATAATCTAGGCCTTAAACCTTGGACCTTAAAGCTTTAAATTTCAATATCGAACCTTGGTTTGTTAGATGATTAGAGCTTGGATCCAAGACCATGTATACTATACTATGGACCCTAGAATTTAAATACTATATTATAGAAAATAATCATTCCCTAAATATGAGAAATCAAACATTTTATGCTAGATCTTTAGCCTAAAACTTGGAGCCTAGACCTTGGGCCCTATCCCTAGATTTACAAATCATGAACCCTTGACCAAGAAACCTATACCATTTATTGTGAACTCTTAAAGCTTGAATTTGGGATCAATAGGACCTTAGCATTATGCACCCTCAACAAGAAACGCATACCCTATACCATAAATCCTTAGACCATTGGCATTGAACCCCTAGATCCTTAATTTTAGACACTGGGATGTGGACACTGTACCCTTTGGACCTAGGTCATTAGGACTTGTCCCTCAAACCATAGACTATGTGCCCTTATATTGTGTCCCTTAATCCTTCACCTTGGAATCCAAGACTTCTTGAACATTACAACTTGAGCACTTAATCTTGGGCCCTAGAATTTTGAATATAGAATGAAAGCATGGACCTAATAGATCAAATCCTTAAAGTCAAACATTGTTTATAAACACATGATCCTAAAGCCTTTTACCTTGGAAGTTGGATCCTAAACTCTAGAACCTTAACTTTGGACCCATGAACACTATACATTTTCGAGGTTGGATTCATGGACCATGGAGTTTAGATCAAGGAACTATTACTGAATATTGTGATCCCTTGGACTCTATACTTTAAACAATTAGACTTCACTCATTAGACCAAGAAACCTTTGTCATGTGCCTTTGACCATGGACATTAGACCATAGGCCCTAGATCTTTGACACAAGACATCGGATTGTGGATGGTAGACCCGTGGAGAACCTAGGCCTCAAATTTGAGAGCTTAGTCCTTGGACCCTATGATCTCTTTCTATTCCTATTATGCCCTTCTTTCATTCCCTTTTTTTGTATTGTATTTATTTATCTCTATTATTCCCCTTTATCTTCAAGTTTAGATCTCTCTAAATCTTTCTCCCTTTCTAGTTATTTTTTTCATTTTTCTCTATCTCTCATTCTTTTATTATTTCTTTATTTCTATTATTTGGTGCTCTCTCTATCTGCTTCAATCTCTCTTTATTTCTTGAAACCTTTTTTTTCTTCCAATCTA
>VDFB02103250.1:0-25659 GCA_007258455.2 Sequoia sempervirens | reverse complement strand
TTATTAAATAAATAGGATTTATTTAATTAGTCATAAATGATGTATTTGAATGAATTAATTAAATAATGTAAAATTACTTAATAAATAGTAAAATATGAAAAATTGATAATAATTAAATAATAAGGTATTATTTAATCATTCTAGGGAAGAAGAGTGAAAATTAGTAAAAAGATGTTGCTCGCTGGTCAAAACAATTTAGGGTATCTACAATAAGTAGCACAAAACATTGGGCTAAAATTTATGAGACATTTTTCCATGTAACATACATCTATCCATTTCAACAATTATGCTTCCTTTTTGCTACACCATTTTGTTGAGGTGTATAGGGAATCATTAGCTCATGTTTAATACCAAATGACTTTAAATAACCATTGAAATAATTATTCACATATTCTTTACCATTATTAGTTCTAAGAATTTTGAGTTTAAAACTAGATTTTATATCAACACATTTAGAAATTTTAGAAAAAATAACAAGAACTTGATCCTTACTTTGAAGAAAATAGATCCAAGTTATTCTAGAAAAAACATCAACAAAAGTAAGTGCATACCTTTATCCTTGGATGGAGTTATTCTTCATGGGTTCCAAAAGATCACCATGGACTAGATGCAACTTATGATGTGCCCTCTATTTTTGACCTTGTGGAAAGGGCTCCCTATACATCTTACCACTCATGCATCCTATGCATACAATTTGAGATGGAATGTCAGATAATCCTTATACCATACTAATTTTTGTATCAAGGCAATATTTTTTATTTTTTATTTTTTATTACAAAAAAGGGTAAAAACTTTATTGATCCAAGAAAATAGTACAAAACAAGAAAGGATAACCAACTCAGCATGGGTCAAAAAACAAAAAATCCATCAAGGAATTGCCAAGAAACATCTCATATCCTCCATAACCAAATCCTACAGCTCTTGAGAAAGATCCTTAGGAAGACAACCCCAATATTCCATATTCCAAGTTCCCATCCACTCAGACACCCATCTAGGCAATCCATCAACCACCTTATTCCACCCTCATGGGATATGGCAGAAGGTGATAGAATCTAGGACCCCACCCAGAGAGATGATTTTTCTAACCACCATAACCAACTACCAATTCATATCCTCTAATTGACACTTATTCAACAAGTCTTGATCATAATTTGAGAGTCAGACTCACAAATTACCCTTCTCCAACCAAGGGCACACACCCTTTTTAAAGCTAAGAGAATAGTTGATGCCTCCATGAAATTGTTAGAGTGTTGACCTCTATAGTTTGAGAAGAACTCAAACACTCTAGAACTATCCCTGTTAATGCCACCGAACCCAACATGACTAGGATTGCCTCTAGAGCACCCATCATTATTAATCTTTAGCACCCCAAGAGGAGATGGTATCCAATGACCATATCTCATAACCTTCCCTCTAGTACTTTGACGCAAACTAGACCTAGGCCCACCCCTGTTGCAAACTAGAATCCCCAGTCTGAACCATTCCCATATCTCTAGGATCCATGGGGATTGAAAGATCACACTTGGCCACTAAAGTCTCCTGACAGACCCCCAATATTCTCATCCAAACCAATTGCACCTAAATCTTCTTATCCAAAAAGATCTTGTGGTTGCACTCCAACCAAATATGCCAGATAATCAAGCTGGGACCAATTGCCCAAGCGATTTGGAGGAAAAAAGTCTTAGCTAGAGAGTTCTTGAACTTGAACCAGAATTCTTCCAAGGAAGAGGCGTGCATGCACGACTGATTCTAGACTTCCCACAAAAAATTCCAAATCACCCTAGCAAAAGAACACTAGAAAAAGAGGCGAGGAGTGTTCTCATCACTATTGGAGCACAAGAGGCACATAGAGGGGCCCAAAATCCCCACTTCTAAAGATTCTCCTAGGTTAGGCACCTATTATAAATTACCAACCAAGAGAAGAAATTGCACTTGGGCCAAGAGAATTTATTCCATATCTGTTTCCACTAGGGGACCCCTGTACATCCAAAAATATGTTTATCCAACACCTAATAAATAGAGGCAATAGAGAATTTTCTTTTTTGGTCATGACCCCAAGCCAAAACATACCTCTCCAGAAGAGAGTTGCAAGCCCTACCATCCAAAATATAGGTCAACTCTTGATGATCCTCCATTGATCCCCTAGGAGGCGACTCATGCGGGTCCTTCCACCTGTACACAATAGCCTAAGCCAGAACATGGGGCATTTTTTAGTCAACCACATGACTCCATCCAGCCTCCAAAAAAATCATACATAAATCCTGCAAGTGATGGTGTGTTGACATAATAGGAGGGTGACCATCCCAAGAATCAAACCAGAAGAGATCCTCTAAGCCTCTGTTGCAAATCCAAAACAACCCTTGTTTATCCAACTTGGCTCCCCTTTTGAGGGTACCTCGAATTGTAGAACCTTTACCCATAAGGATGTATCTTGGCACGCCCACACTCTCCACACTCCCAAGATATTTTGAGGTGAGGATCTTAGCCCAAGTTCACTATTGTTGGGAGCACCATTGCCAATAAAGTTTAGCCACCAAATCTTACCCATTCAAATCAGCCCAACACAAGCCAAAACCACCTTCCTGCTTTCTTTGACACAAATCATCCCACTTAACCAGGCTCCACTTCCTCGAGAGGAGATTACTCGACCATAGAAACCAATGGCAAAGACTCTCAAAGTATTTGATAAAGTTGGTAGGGGTAGATAGTACAAAACACCTGTACAATGGGAGAGCTTGAACCATAGACTTCAAAAGAGTCACTCTACTAGTAGTAGAGAACCACCTACAAGTCCAGTGACTAACCTTTTTATGAAACTTCTCAATAACATCCTACCAAAATGGTGCAGGAGCACCCAATTAGTTTCATCTAAATTTGATAAAAATTTGGAGTCATAAGTTGTCTAGGAGTTTAAGGTCATGCAATGAGTCAATAAGTTCTAAAAAGACCATTACAATTGTATTTAGTGCTCATTTTTGTAAAGCAATGTGATATGTTATCAATAATGCTCAAAAGGGAAAAATGTGTAAATGAGGTTTTTGGAAGGGTTTAGAGTGTCAAATCTTGGCTTAGGATGAATAAGGTCATATTTGGTCATCAAAAAGTGTATTAGGTCATTTTTGTGGTATTTAGAATGTTTTGAGGGTAAATAATATAAAATGTGTAAAATTGTCAATAATGTAATTGCAAGAGTTGGGGAACTCAAGAGTCAAATGGAATATGGAAGGTAGTTAGTCAGTTTTGGAGGGTATTTAGGAATGAGAAATGTTTAAATAAGCCTCACTTGGGTCGAGGCAAGAGAGGAGGAATGTAAAAAAATGAATATCAATGAGAAAACCTCTGTTTTTAATTGATTTTTTGTGTTTTCTTGAGAAAATCTAAGTTGTAGAGATTTGTACGGCTTCTTACATCTAAATACTCAAGGGTAAGTTAGTGGATTTGATAGTCCTAAGAGTTTACAACATTTTTTATTTTTTATTTTTTATTTTTTATTTTTTATTTTTTATTCTGTAAGAACTTATGAAAAGCAACAATAAGATCAAGAGATCAAATATAGCACAAAAGAGAGAGGATGAGAAAATATGATGATAGTATTCTCAATATGCATGAAGATGTTCCATTACAAGTATGTACAAGGCTTGCGTATAAAGGCAAGTTAGGACACAATGAAGGGCCATGAATGAGACAAGTGTCCCAATCATGTGCAGGGTAGGTAGAAAGAAATAATAGATAATTCCATGAAAGGTGGATCACCCACCTAAAGTGGAATTATCATGCCATGAAAAGTGGAGATAAAAAGGTGATAACTAGATCACACCACAAAGAGTGGAATTTATCCTACACACACTTCCCTAAGTGTCCAAATCATATCTCTCAATGTACATGCACAAACCTAGATGCAAAATGCAAATAACTAGATGTCACAAGTGTAGAATACAATGTTATGCATTCCCTAAGTAAGCTTAAGTAAAGTGTAATAAGTAAAATAATTATTTACACCAACAGTTTCATTCAAATCCATGATGTTTTAAGAAAGTTATGAAGGTTTTTGTGGCCGCAATTTCTAGATTTCTCTATAATAGTCATGTTGTAGAAAATTGTATGTGTAGGTATGACCTCCAAATGAACTAAATATTATATGGTTGGATAGAGGAATGAGTTAGATTCCTTTTGGCGTTGGTTTGAGGTAATTTCATCAAATATCAAGGGAGATATGAACAAATTACTAAAAGTGGGTCTGAAACTCTCTTAGGGTGGACAACAAGCAATTAAAATTGCATTTCTCTTGTTTCACCTGTTAGAAAAGGCTAAAAATTTGTGGAAAGGCTCATAATTGTCTATACTTTCTTGTATTAAGTTTTCAAATCGTGAGGATCAAGTTTGATATTGAAATCATAAAGCCCTAGGACTGCGTTTTATGGTAAATCAGGAAATATGACAGTGAACCGTGAGTTTTTTAATGTTTTGTTATTGAATGTAGTGTTCCATCATGAGGGGAAATGTTTGTAAATAGTTTCAAGGTGTATAGGATCCTTTTTCATTTTGGTTTGGACAAAGTAATCTACAATGAAGCATGCATTTATCAAATGGTTCTGACTGTGTTGTCATGGTAAACTGGTAAAAAGGGTTTTGTAAGGGTTTTTGATACTTGTTTGGGAAAAGCTAATGACCACAAGCTATGCCAAAGTTTGGATTTAGTACCTAGGAATGTTGTGTACCTTTCTCAAGGTTGAGGTGTGTTGAAAATTAAGGTATTGAGTCCTTTGGACTACTATCCTGTTATGATAGAGTTGTTGATGAAGGACAACTGTGGGTTTGAGTATTCATTGTTGAATGATCTAAAAATATTTGAAAGGAACTTGGTGTAAGTATCCAAAAACATGATGAAAGTCAGTATGTTTCCTTTGGTTTCCTTGTAGACAAGTTTTGATTGGTTTCAAGAAGCCTAAATAGGCCTATTTGTTGTTTTTAGACAGTCAACATAGTGAATACATATGTTTGATGTATTTTTGTTGGAGAAGGGATGTGGGCCAATTAAAAAGATGTTGTTTGAAATGATTTGAGAAGTATTTTAAGGGATTTTGTGTTTTGAAACTCAGTTTGATTGTCTTGAATCCATGAGTTTTATGAAGGAAAAGAGTCCTATTGGAATGGACAAGTTAAGATTTGGTTCAGTTGATTGGAGTGAGATTGAGTTAAGTTGATTTCTTCCTTTGTATTGCATCACAAAACAAACTTGGAAGCATGTAAATGACAAGAGGAATACTGAGATAGAAAATGGAAAGCGAGCCAATCTGAAACCTAAGAATCCTAGCAATTCTCCATTGAATAAGCTTAGGAGTGTTAAAGAAATAAATAAAGGACTTTCCCTCATTGATGTTTTGTCCCAAAGCAGCCAAGTAATAGTCCAACACCTTCCTCAAATTGACCACTTCATCCACTCTGGATAATCCCATCAGATTTGTGTCATCCACAAACTGAAGATGGGATTGGGAGGGTCAATTATTGCCCCAACACCAACCCTAAATGAGATCAAGCTCCGCACGAGATTTAATAAATATCCCAAGCCCCTCCGCTGTCAAAATAAATATGGAGATAAATGATACCCTTGTCGAAGGCCCTTGGACGCCCAAAAAATCTTAGACGGTTCCCCATTAATAAGCATAGAGAAGGAGGAGGAAGTGACACAACTCATAACCCACTCAATCCAGGCATTGCCAAATGCAAAAGCCCTCAAAATATTAGATAGAAAATCCCATTTAACTCGATCATAGGCTTTGGCCATGTGTAACTTAATAAACATAGCCTTCTCTCTAGAGGAGGCCATGGAATGCACTGTCTCATCCATAATAACAACACCATCAAGAATCTACCATCCAACCATGAATCCACCCTGCTCCTCAAAAATCAACCTATCTAACCATAGCTTCATGCGTTCCACAATAAAATTAGTAATTATTTTGTACACCACATTACAAAGGGAAATAGGTCTAAAGAGATCCAAAGAATTAGCACCCTCCCACTTAGGGATAAGATCCAAAAAAGTGGCATTCATGGCTCTTAGCATTTTCTTATTCTTTTGAGACTCCTAGACAACCTTGAGAAGGTCAAGCTTAATAACCTCCCAAAATTCTTGAAAAAACTCTATCGAAAACCCATCAGGACAAGGAGCTTTTCCTTTCTTCATCTGAGACATGATATCTTCCAGCTCTGTTAAGGAGATCAGTTTAATAAGAGAATCATTCATTTCACTGGTCACCAAAGGAGGGATGTTGGCTAAGATTGAAGCCTCATCCTCACTGGCAGGAGGGGAATCATAAAAAAAAAGCAAAAAAAAATCAAACAAACTCTTTTGAAATCTCAACAAAAGAATAAAAATGATCCCCCTCTGGGGACCTAAGGGAAGAGATGATATTACTTTGCCTTCTTTCCTTTACCAAATTGTGAAAAATGAAGTATTCCTATCACCTTCCTAGAGCCAATCAATGTGAGACTTTTACTTCTAAAAAATTTCCTCCCAAAGCTCCCATTCCTCCACATCCTTCACTGCCACACCTTCCAATGTACTCAATTTTTCAAAAAGCCCTTAGGCTTGGATCTGTCGAGTAATGGAATCCAAGTGCTCCTGAGAAGCCCTTTTATCCTAGAAAACATTTCCAAAATGATGTCTATTCCAATGTTTCAACATATACTTGATATATTGAAGCCTCTTGATAAAGGAGTACATAGCAGTGCCAAATGTCGATTTCCCAAAAATCCACCAACTAGGAACTAGATCATGTAGAGACACATCCCGAAGCCACATGATTTGAAATATAAATGACTAATTTTTAGAATATCTAGACCAAAAGTGGAGAATTTGATTGGCCAATGGTTAGAGCCCCATCAATCGAAAATATCACAACTATTCACCCATCTATCACCAACCCAAAAGCTAGACACTAAGAACCTGTCCAACCTTTTTGAAATGGCAACATCACCAGTTCGCCTATTGTTCTTGGTAAACATCCCTTTCAAGGGTTTGATATCCAACAAGTTTAAAAGGGCCACATTGTCCCTAAGGAGATCTGAGGAGGGGTCCAGATGGGCAATACCGCCCCTTTTCTCCTCCAGAGAGGAGATAGCATTAAAATCACCTGCAAGAATCTAAGGAAGAAAAGGATCTAAAGAACACAGGTATCTAATATGAGACCACAAATGTGTCTTTCCAATGAAATTAGTAGGAGCATATATGTTAGAGAGAAGTATTCTCTCACTCGACTCCATACTAGAAGCAATAAGAGAAATAGAGTACCTGTTGAGAATAGGATGCCATTTAATTGCAATCCTAAACATATTTCATGTATCTCCTAAGTACGTGGAAAGTGTTCCCCAACACTAGGATTAGAAAGAGATTAAATTTGAATGAAATGAACATGTAAATTGACATTTGTAATTATTCCTAAATGATAGGAACATGTGGGTGCATCCAAGAAGTGCTCATACAAGATAGGAGCACATGGGGTGCCCACATGGAAGGTGGAGCCCACCTTGCTTCAATTAACTGTTTGGAGGATTGATAACACTTCAGTAATGCATGTAAAGATCCTACAAGTTAGGAATTGATATTTACATGGGTGGAGTTTAGTTTAGTTCAGTTCAGTTATGGTTCAATTATCTTCAGTTGCATCTAGTTAGTTTAAGTTGAATGCTAGTTGACTTTAGTTGACTTGAGTTGCATGACTAATGACTTCAATTGCATGATATATAATAGGTGGATACATTTAGTTAAGTGGGGATGACCAATCATGCATAATGTTTGCATGAATTGGTGGAGAGATATGTTTTAGTTATCTAAGATTGACTTGGACCCACCTTGGGTGCCCAAGTTGGCATCTTTGAGTTAACACCTTTTGCATGAGAAGATATTTACAAGGCTTAGTTAAGTGGGCCCATTCTTGGGTGCCAACTTTGAGGAGATGCTTGCAAGATATTTCCTTGACCAGAGTTAGTTAAGTGTTCAGTTTGGGGCGCCTAAATTGAGGAGACTTTGTTTTGACTTCATGTTACAGTGTGGAACTCTACTTGCACAATCTAGGTTTGGATTTATGAGAGGAGCTTTATGCTCTTGTTTTGATAAACTCTTTGGAGTTTACAATGCTCATAATTGTCTATTTATTGTATCAATTACATAAGAGTTTGTAATCTTGGTTGCAAGTTAGCAGGTTGAGCTTGTGCATGTGTGAGAGTTTGAAGCATGGCATGGGATGTGTGGATTCATGCTTGGTCACATGGAATGCATGGATAGATTGTGCTACAAAAAGTGTATGAGAGTTCCATGAGAGTTTATTGCAGGTTGTGAAGAAGGATTTTTGAAGGAAAGGAAACATATCAATCAAGGATTGATACAATATTATTGTAATCTTGTTCTAAGGTTAAATAATACAAGCACTATTGATTCTGGTGGAGTTTTTTCCAAAAAGGGTTTCTCCACATATATGTTGTGTCACTTCTATATTCTTGTTTCATTCTTCTACAATCTTTTGTCTCTTTCTACAATTGGTAAAATTGATCTAAACAAATTGATCATACACAAAGAATTGTGACAAAGAACACTTAATTAAATCTGTAGTATAATAATTTTACAAGTTTTAAGCTACAATTTCACCTTCATTTTCAATAGTACCTACAAGAGAGCCACCAAATAGGAATAACTATACATGAATCCCATAAACAAGCAAGTCCTCTAGAGCTTCCCTGCACCCCCACACACTGGCATAGACCTCTACCCTAGATCTTAGAAGCTAAATTCAACATACTTTCAATAGACGACTTAGTCTCCTAGAGGAAAACCATATCAGGCTCAAATGAACATGAATCAATTCACAAATAGCCTTTTGTCTAAGGATGTTATTCATACCCCTAACACTCCAAGATATCACAATCATCACTAGGGTTGGGAGAAGTGAGAAAATCAATAGTCCTTATTGAACTAGACTCCACCAACGTCTCACCAATTAACTTTACCTTTTCATGATCCTTCTTTCTACCTGCTTTAAGAGGCTTCTCAGGAGCCCTCTTTTTAGGGGGTTTTTGTTGCAGGCCCAAAATAGGAGAAGGTGACTTGCTTTTACTTGAATCCTTAACACCTCTCTCAATTATGAGTCCAAAAATAGGGATACAAAATCCATAATAACCTCTGGCGAGCACAAAAATTAAGGGAGGGAGATCTGCGTCCATTTGAGCCATTTGACCCCCCACTAGAGTCAAGATGGAGATAGCATTTGGTTGATTCTTGAGGTGCTTCTCAGATATGGATCCATCAACCACTTGCATGTCACAGGGAACACCTTCCTCCTGAACCAAGTCCTCAAAGACATCAAACCTATTAAAAGTTTCCTCTTCTTGCCTATCTTTGAGGGTCCGCTTTTGACCTCTACTTCTGTTACGAGGCTTAACTAGCTCAAAAACTTCCTTATTTTCCACCACCCCCTGCATAGGAGCCTTACCTTTGTCCACCTTCAAAACAGGCCGAGAAGGAGCCCTATCGAAAGCCGCACCATTAAAAGTTTTGTGACACTTCCGCTAAAGGTGACCATATTTATGACATAAGTGACATCAAAAAGGCAGTGCTTCATAATCCAAATACTAGGTCCAAGTAGTTTCCCCAATGATCATTTCAATCAAATTCTATAATAGATTATTCAAATCAATTTCCACGCACACACAAGCAAAGAAAAGTACTTTTCCGTCAGAGTTTGTTGAGAGGGTCCAATAGGCTTACCAAGAAAAAGAGTAATCATTTGCAATATATCACTTCGCCAACATTCTAGAGGCAGTCGAGGAAGCCACACCCAAACTTGAACCCTAGAAGGGAGCTCCTCTATAGAGTTGAAACCCACATGCCAAGGTTTAATGAAAAGGTTCGTCTGATTGTAGAAATAGGGTCTGCCTTCAAAATCTTGATTCTTATCAGCCACACAAGAGAAATCCACCATGAATAAATTTTTGGCTACCAACATTATATCAAAATCACCTTTAGTGTTCCAGGTCTTGTGAACCCACAAATAAAGAAATGGAGGCAACACCCACATCCCCATAAACTTGCAAATCAACACATGATTAATGTAATATTCCACATCTTCAACTATAGATTTAGCTTGGATTACCAACACCATACACTCTTCCGACCTTTCCAAACACCTATTCACCTTTTGCAAATAAAAAAACTACTATTATTTGACGAACACTCACTAGGGTTAGCCATATTTGAAGGAAATAGTTTTTACCAAGTGAAGAAGAAGCAAAATTTGACCTACCAAGAGATGCATGCAATGCCATCCCTGAGAAGATGGAAGCTCACACCTGAGCAACCAATGCTACACAAAAGTAGCCAAGAGTATGCAAAAACAAGCAGGAATAAAAATAAATAAATAAATTAAAGAAACCCCTCTCCCCCTAAAAACACAAACACTCGACCCATCGCGAATGTGAAAACCCCCAACTCTGCAAAACCCACCCCAAGCAAAGCAAGATCCCTACACTTTGATTATCCTTCCCCCATCAAAATGCACTAGAATCTTGCAACATGTAGACCATGACTACAAGTCGTAGACCTGCCTTAGCGTAGACCAAAAAACCTTCATCACTGGCCAAGGATCATCAAGGCAATATTGTTAGCATGGATATGACCAGAATTTTCATACCAAACATTGAAATCAATGGTAGAGAGTAAAAAATATTTAAAATGAGAAAACTCATAAATTTTGAACAAATTATCATTGTCTAACTTAGTATTAGCAATGACTTTATTATTTTGTATTGGATCAATCACATAACACATATCTTTATAGAATTCTATTTTATAATCTTGACACAACTTAGTTATTGAAATCAAATTAGTCTTGAATTCAGAAACATACAAAACATCATGTAACTTACCATTAGGTACATTCACATCTCCAATTGCTTCTACTTTACAACTATGATTATTAGCAAGTTGAATTGGAACATTATAAATTCAAATACCTCTTTATGAGAAGTAACATGTTGAGAAGCACCTGAATCAATAACCCATTCAAGAGGTTTTGAAGTATTATAACTACAAGTAAAACCTCTTCTAAATTGGTTTGCATTGTTGTTAAACCTATTATTAGATTTATTGTGTTGATTATTTCCCTCATAGAATTTTTATCATTTTATTTTTAAAATAAGTATTAGACAAATGACCATCTATATCATAATAATTACAATGAGACCTCTTAGAAGAATTATTCTTTCTTGTATCGTTAGTATTATTATGATGAGATTTAAGATTATAATATTGTTTATTATGAGGCTTAAAATTTGACTTATGATTTTTAGACATAAAATCATGCTCGCTATTATTAAGACTACCAAATTGAATAAATTTTACTTTTTTTAAGATATTCAATCTTTACTCTTAAACCTTGTAATCGACTATATAATGCATCAAATTTGAACAAAAAGCCATCCATAGTTTTGAAATTAGTATACCTCAAGTCTTCGAGTCGATCTTGAAGTTGCATCTTCCTAGACTCATTTGAACTATCATAGATAGTTTTGAGGACCTCCCATGTTTCATATGCTTTCACACAATTCCCAATATGAACATATAGTTCGAGATACATTGAAATTCCTATAAGGCCAAGAGCTTCCTCATTTTCAGTCCTCCACTTTTCTTGAACCTGGGATGTGGACGAATTTTGGTTTTGACTTCAAATTCGTCGTGACATCCAAGAGATATTTGAATCTAAATAGGAAGGATATATGTGTTTTCCATGAATGATAATTAGAAGAACTTAATTTAATTTCTGGTATTAAAGTTGGCATGATTGTAGAAAAGAACTTTCACAAGTATAGAATAACAATATATTATTTGGAAATTAAATGGTTAGCCCCAATAATTAAAAATAATTGAAACTTAAGTTTGGAAAAAACAAATATTGACCCCTTTGTCTAAATTTCCTAAACTTTCTTTAGAAAAAAATATGAATTTGTACACATTCAAAAAACTCCTATATATTATTTAAAATAAAAAAAAATAACTTAAGAAAATTAATATATATTTTTAAAATAAAATAAATAAAAATAATAAAACAATTATTATTAATATTTCTTTTTATATTTAATATTTTATATTAATCTTTTAAACTATAAAATTTAAAAGATTAAAAGTTTTTTAGTTTAAAAACTATATATAAAAAGTTAAAATGAAAATATATTTTTAAACTTTATTTATTCACAAGGAATTTTTTTGGTTTTAAGTTTTTTTAAAACTATAAAAAAAATATTTTTATTAAACTTTAAGTTAAAGCTAAAATGGGCGAGATTTTAAAATTTGAAAGAGATTAGATTTTAAGATTAAGGAAATAGCCCAATACTCGGGCAGTGTAGGAAAAAGGAGGTGTGCGCAAGGACGAGTTCATGAGTAAAGAATGCAGAAACCAAGAGAAGAATAAGGGATTTGAATGCCTTCGAGATTTTTTTTATGCGAGAAATGCAAAAATAAATGTTGCTAAAGTATTTGCAATCTTTTATGCTTAAAAAGTTTGTTGTATTTTTAAATTTGCAGTTTTTTTTTTAAAGGAGGAGGCATTTTAATGAAAACGAGCAGATTGTTTTTGAAAAAATAAATCTAAAAACTAGCAATCGCACCTTTTTGTGTAATGGGTACGCTAAAGAGGTGTGGAAGGTCAATTAAGGTAACTTTTGGTCTATTTTTTATACATTTATGTAGTGCATAAGCTCAATTGGTAGGAAATTTAGTAAATGATGTTGTTTGTGCAACAAAGGTCTCAATAGAGAAGTGATAGCTTCGTATCAATTATGCATCTATTTACAAGGATCCAAACACGATTGAAACAAAACCTTTAAATCAAGAAGATAATCAGATTTTATTACCAATAGTCTTATTTTATGTTTTCAATAGGGAGAGAGGGAGAGATAGAAGGGGGGAGATCGAGAAAGAGAGGGGTAAGGAGATAGAGATAAAGATGAAGATAGAAATAGATATGGATAAGGAGAGGGAGATATAAAGAGATGGAGAGAATGAGAGAGGGAGAAATAGAAAGATAAAGATAAAAATATGAAATGATATATAGAGAGAGCTAGGAGAGGGAGAGTTATAGGGACAAAGAGATGGAGAGATAGAGGGAGAGATGGAAAAATAAATATGGAGAGATGGAGCTAGAGACGCAAATACATATAGATATAGAGGTCTAGGAAGAGGGAGAGAGATGAACAGATAGAGAAAGGGAGACGTGTCTAGAGATAAAGGGAGAGAGAGAAAGACAAAGGTAGAGATGAATATGGAGTTGTAAGAGTAATAGGTTAATCACCTAATTAATTAATTCATATTGATTAATTAATTAGGTCCCCTTTGGTTTACTCACTTAAGCTAAACTTAGAATTACTCTTTTTGCATTATTAAATTAGCTTATGTTATCTCATTACATAGGATTGTGACACTTGTCACATGTTGATTTAATCTTCTCTTAGGGTTTCACTTCTAGAGCTTTTATCTCCTTTTCATAAGGATTGATGTATCATTGTAATTTATCATTCAAGTTTATTGCATCAATTAATTCTCAAGTTGTTGAGCACTTCTTTTGCCTTTGATATCCTCTTTTGTGATAGGATATTTGCTTGTAGGTGCTTTCTGAGTTTTGTGGAGCTAGTTTGCAACTTCAACATGGTATTAGAGCTCCAGGTATGTAGCTTCCAGTTCAAAATTTGAGGGATCTGACCTTGAATGAATTTTTGGTATGTCTTGGAGTGAAATAGACCTCGCCATTACATACGTAGCGGTTGAAAACCTATGGATCGATTGTCATTTTGTAAAAAATGGAGAAGTTGAAATTTGGACAATTTTTTTTTTTTTTGGCAAATTGCAATCAGAGAGGATAGCACTCTTTCTATTAATTTCAAGCATCGAATTACATATTTCAGACATAAATTTTAAAATGACCCCAATTACATAGCAGATTACATATCTAGATTTATTATTTACTTAGAAGATCTTAGTATCATCGGATGCTTTTGTTTTGTTGGTGGACTTTTCTTTCTCTTCACCTTTGTCCAACCTTGTTATGTTTTAGGGTGTTGGGTCAAAGCATTGCTATTTTCTATTAAAATTGTTTAACTATCTTTGGAAATAAATGCAGGAGTTGTCGCCTTTACACGCGAGACCGAAGTTTGTTCCTCGTGAGGGGGAGGCACTGGAGGCATGCTTACTTTCGGAGGTACATCCTTGGATGGATTGGGAGGAATGATATAGTGTTGTGATTCAACTCCAATCCACCATGTCGGTTTGCCCACATCGCGGTGAAGATGAAAATGGGAGGAGTGACCTGGAGATAAACATTTTCTACATTTGAAAGCAATTTTTTCATAATCAATTGGTTGCCTTGCCTCCTACATCTGTTACCCGGCTTCAGTAGAATCTCTATAGGAAGACCATTTGTAAAATCCATTTCAACACAAATAAGAGCACATGTAGAATTATGATAGTTGATAGTTTCTTCAGAAGTGTAATGGTATCTTCCTAGGCTATTTCCAATAGCCCTCAAGCAATTTAACTCCTAGAACTAAATGGGAAGATACAAAAGCCTTACCCACAAAAATGCAGAGTTGAAAATTTATGTGCACGGGTCGAAGTTAGGAAACCATGGTTTCATGCACAGAAAATCTCCTTGGTAGATCCATGGGTCGTTTTCCATCACCACCTCCTTGTCTACCTATGAGTCAAACTCTAAAATAAAGAACTCCTTTGCACAAGGGTAAATGTTGATATCTCCTTCCATGAATTCCTTCCATTTGTCTAAAACCCAAGCGTGCAAATCGCATAGTTTCGACCAAGTCTTTGAAAATCGATATATTAGTGCATGATCAGACAAGAAAGCTTCCATGTTAATTTTCAAACTATCTAAACATTCTTTTGACATTTTGGTGGAGGGATGGACTGGGAAATGTAAACAGTACTTGGCAGAGGTAACATTTGCAATGACGGCGACATTTTGTGAGTTTGAAGGAGGACCCCACCACCAAATGCATTCATCGAGTCGTGCCCAAACCGCCGAAAAAATTTACTCACATGCCTAAACTGCAACTCTGAAGACCTAACTGCCTGTGCAAAGCCCTTTCCTTGAGCTGAGCCTCCTAAAATCGATGCCTTGTTGTCACCATGCTTTCCAAAATAACAGTCAAACGGTTTCGTTAGGGCAGAGATAGAACGCAGCGATGGAGGTCGATCAAAGATAGAGTATGAAGATTTAAATCCTTCCATTGCACCCCCGCCAAGCATGGTCCTGGTAGGTTTGGATGCGCCTATGAAGGAGTCATCTGCAACAACAAAGTAGGAGGAACCAGTGAAGGGCACGGTAGTAATCTCCATCACCATCAGGTTTTCTGCTCTAACACTATGGTGAATATAATAAGCATCCAATGTTTGAGATTACTCGGATTCCTATAGTGCAACACTTTCAAACCCTGGACTTAACCATCTGAATGCATCTTGGGAATTTTTTTTAAGGACACATTTTGCGAGGTAGAATTTCCATATAGTCATATAAAATATGTATGGTGTATGGATCTGTACACCATGTTGTACTCGTAGGTACAACACCATTAATACCATCTTGCACAAGAAAGGAAAAAATCGACAAGGGTTTTAAAAAAAATCCAATGAAAATTATTTTTGTAGCGGTAGTATTATTAAATCAACAATTGATTTTTTGTTTTGGGCAGTAATTTTTTTAAAACCGACACATCTTCTCTAAATGTTCCTTCAAAATATTCTAAACAATATTCTCTCTACCTACCATACACGTCGCACTGCCTCCTCTTACCTGTGGTGCTTCCACCGCCACCACCACTCTGCAAGAGCTCCTCCATCGCGCTACCAAGATACAACCCCTATGGCCCTTTAGCACCTAGTTGAGGTCATATTGAAGACCAGGATCCCAAAACCCATCCTTAGGCGCCCAACGGGAGGTTGCCATATGACCAAGGGTTGGTCCTTTTTTAGCCCTCAAAAGCACCTCTCAAGGAAAATTGTGCAACTTTAAGTAAATTAGGTATAAATCAGGTGTATGATCTTCGTTTTTTGAAAAAATTATATCATTGAAAAGCTAGTTCTGAGCCCATTCTAGATCTACAAGTATTTTTTCCTAATTTTCTAACAAAAATTTGCTATAGTTAGTTGATGTCAGATCTTCTTTTCTATGTTTTTAGGGGCATAACTCGGGCATACATACTCCATTTTCTGCAAATGAATAGGCTTCAAAAAGGTGCTTCAGTACTCTATCCAGATCTACAAACGTTTTTATAGAAAATTCACCAAGTACATAGATACTTGTATTAAGTGATTTCTCTTTTTCTAGCTTTTTTTCTTTAAGAGTTGCATTGGGGTTTAGTTTTTCATGTTGTGGGGGGTATTTTTTCTTGCTTTCTATATCTACACACATCAAAAAATAGAAAAACCTTCCAAGCATTACTTTGAAAACTTTAAACACCATGGCATAAACCTCTTTAGTTGAACATCTAATGCCAAACAACTATCACATCTGGAAATCTCATATGACCATATTACTCATTTCCAATGGTTTATGGTCCACTTTGGATCAAGTACAACTGGCATTGACTCGTCGGTTTGATATTTTTTAGCATAGGAACAAGATGGATGAGGCCATGGGACTTATTTCATTGCATGTTTTAGATAGTCTACTCTTTCATCTTGAGTCTTGCACTACTTCTAGATTTATGTGAATGAATTTCAGTGATCTTTTTGGCACCATCAATGAGTTTCAAGCACTTCAAATTGAAGCAGAGTTGACTTATTTGGTACGTAATTCCTTCTCCTCCATTGAGGATTTTTTGGTGAAATTTAAGTCCCTCAAATCACTTTTGTAGGGTTGTGGGAAGAACAAAAGTGACATAAAGTGCATTTACCTGATATTGTCTAAGCTTTGCGGCTCATTTTAGTTCGTCTCTTCCACATTTTACTCTACCATGGATGCATTGGGTAATGCTTTTATCATGCCTACCTTTGAGGTTTTCTACAAGCATTTGACATGAGAGCAGTCAAAGTTGGTTCAGTTGGATTCTCTTTTAGGTTCGAAAAACCATGCCTTGGTAGCTCAGCTTAAACATCAAAAATAGGTTTATCAAAATGAGATGATTAGATGTATGATGCACCTATCGTCCTTGTTTCATTAGGAAAAAGAGATCCCCAAAGATAAGATTTAATTTCAACCCTTAGGTGAGTCAACCCTATTGAAATCTTTAGCTATTTTCCCTTATGACAAGACGAGGTAAATATGCCTAAAATGCACTTTTGGGGGAAAAACCAAAAATACTAAATGAACTCAATTATGCAATGTGAAACTTGAATAATCAATTTAAAGCATAACACAATCAGAAAAAACAAACTTCTGACAGATCTGAGAAGGGTAAGACACCATGCACCTATCACCAAAAGTTGTTGATGAATGTCCTCCTAGGATAGATTTTCCCTAGGGTGAATGGGTCCTACTACAGGGATCCAAAATTTGATTTCGCGGTCCTCTGCTCCTAGATTTGCACTCCTAATTTCTCTAGATCTCACTATCAGGAAGTCAGAAATAAATTCTGCAAGTAAGATTATGTGTCTTGACAATTTTGAAAACTTTGCAAAATTACACTTTTGATCAATCTTCAATCCTTCTTCACCTATAAATCTGCAAACATACAAAGAGGAGAAAAAATGTTTGTTCTTGGTGAATATGGGTTTTCCTTGGTCAAACCCCATTTTGGTAATTAAACCTTGAAATGAAATAATAATGAAAGGAAGTAATGATGAATGAACACTAGCTTGTTGCAACTCACCAAACCCTTTAATGGTTGCCCTTGGAGGATTGAAGTCTAACACATCTCTCCAAGGATTGGATCTTGCATGAAATGGATTTATTGGATGCTTGAGAACTTGAAACCTACATCACAATGTTAACTCCAAAAACATGCATGAATGCAAATAACTTTGACATGATGCTTGAGATCTTGAATTTTGATGTAGAAGATTGATAAATCTGCTCTTGAATGCTCTTGACAATTATATTTACTCTTGTGAAAGTTGCCTTCTTTCTAGATGTTTTGAATTGATAAAATAACTATGTATTTAAATGTAATTTTCTAATTTTCCGACAATTAAAATTCAAAATCCAACAATTGCAACTTGAATTGGGATCATTAAAATACCACCAAAAATATATTTTAAATTAGGTTCTCGAATCTAAAGGGGACCCATTCGCCCTTGGGAAAATGGGTCCTAGGACCTAAATCTAGGACACATAATTTTCAAGGTGTTTAATTTGATGTTTGCAATTGTTTAATGTAGGTTCCTCTTTTAGAAAACAGGATTAGTTGGGCTTTTAAATGCATAATTGGGTCAATTAAGGGTATGCAAACATAGTGTGAAAATGTAAAGGTGTACATTTTTCGACACTACATTTATCCCCCACTTTAGTGAGAGTATGAACTTGTGCTTAAATTCACACTAAAGTAGACAAATAAGCGTCAAGAGGGGTCCAAGTGTACAAATTTTAGTGAGATAGGATGATAAAGATCAAGGAGGTGGTCAAGCCCCCAAGATCAATATCCCATGGAAAACCAACATAAGTACAAAGGAACACACATATATGTATGATATACATCAACAAGACAAGATACACAAGCATACAATGCCAAAATTGATGCAAAGAGGAAAGAAATACGAACTAGCAAGTTGCATTATGCCACATCCATCAAATACACTCATAAGGATGTAAAATCACTTATGAAACACATGGACCCACATGCAAGAAAGTTGTGTTATGCTTAGTGGCCATGAAAAATATGCTCACAAGGGCTAGTGCAGTCCAATATACATTAGGTGAGCCCCCAAGACAAGTAAAATAAGTGGTGATGGGAAATTCATGTCAAGTCTATAGTCTTCCATACGTCAACCATACCAAAATTTATACTACCTAATAACTTTGATAAGGTGCCACAACACGATCAATATGCTATGCTAATGCTAATGCTACACTAAATTCAACTTCTATGAACAAAGTGAAGAAATAAATGTTAAAATGTTAATGCCAAAATGAAATAGTGTCAATGTCAATAAAATAATGCCAATGTAATGATCACACTTCCTAGGAGATACATATGCTATCATCACTAAGAAGGGAACACGGAAACAATGATCGAGGGACAATATGCCCCCCACTTAAAATGTAAACATACTTGTTATGTTGGTATTTTAAGTAGAAAGAGAGGATCCTTGGAAAGAATGTACCACCATGAATGGTAATGAGCAAGACACATAAAACTACCAATGCCACATAGTGATGAGCAACATGATAGGATGAAAATCATTATCAATTAGAGGAAATAGGTGCATCAACACAAGGAAGAGCACCACAATCCTTAAGATGTTGAATTTTATTACTCAAAGCCTTACATTCATTAGTAGAGTGCCCATGTACTCGATGATATGCACAAAATAAACTCTTTTTATAGAATTTATTTCAGGTTCTTGGAGGGAGAGATATCAAGTAGGCTTGGAGAAGCTTGGACAAGGTAATCTCTTGATCAATAGTAGATGTTCCTTTCTTTTGTGACAAAGGTATCTCTTTCTTACTACAAGGTGTCATACATACACAAGACTCTTTAGATTGTGAGATTTTGTACTCTCCCATAAAGGAGGGTGTAAAATATAGTGAACCCCAATCATTACTAAGGCATATGTTTGAAGATGTCCTAGGACTATTTTGTGTGATGACATTGATATTAAGTGAAGGCTTCTTTGATGCTTTTGTTTCTTTCGAGGGAAAATAACCAATACCACTAGTTGTTTCTTATGTGTTAGGCTCTATAGGGGCATATATACCTTGTTCTCTAGCACCACATCCTTTTCCATTATAGCCAAGTTGTTTCAAAATTTCATAACCTCTTCCATAATTATTTTCCATCTCTTTTAGATTTGGTGGTTTCTCATGATCACACTCATCGTATGTGGATTTATAATTTGTGTTTTCCTCTTCTTTGCTAAAAGTTGTGGACTCACATGCTTTTATGACTCAGCTTGTGTGGATATTATGTTATCTTATTTATCTTTTCCTGGTTTGTGTGTAATCTTGTACTCTCCCATGACTGTGGGTGTAAAATTTAAGGAACCCCACTCATCATCCAATAGCCTAGTAACTTCTTCAATATTCTTCTCTTTTTCTTCCTCTTACATGAGCTCTTTTTTTGAAGTCGGTATCAATGTTTCCAAAGGACTTCCCTTGTCTTTCTTAGTGTGCAAAAAACTTTCTAGTTGAGGGTCAACCTTGATTGTATAAACCTTGTTGTTATAGACATACTTCATTAAATGATGAAGAGTTGAAGGTACCCCATTCATTTCATGGATCCATGGTCTGCCCAAATGAAGATTGTATGAGAGATCTTGAGGCATGACATGGATAGGAGTTTGCAATGTGACCTTTCCAACTCTAATAGGCAATGTTATCACACCAAGTGGTTGTTTTCCCACATTATCAAATCCATGAATAGATAAAGAATCAAGTTCAATCATAGTCTTTTCCACCCCAGTCTTATCTAAAAGGTTTACACTACACATATTAAGGGCCAAACCATTGTTAATGAGAGTTTATTTTATACCACACTTATTGATGACAACCACTACTATGAAAGCTTCATTTTTTTTGTGTTTCCAATGGAGGTAACTCATGTTGATGAAAGACAAATTCAATAACTAAATTCATACCTTGAATTAGGGCTACTACATCATTTGGTTACACACTAGGAGAGACCACTACTTGTTGAAAAGAATTTTGAAGCATGTGATGAGCCTAGTTTTTGGTCCAATTTTGGGTAGAATCTATAGTTTATTTCTGGTAGATGTCATGGACTTTAATGTTAAATGTTGGTATTTTCATAATATTTCCTTCAAACTATTGACAATGGACTTAATCCTATCTCTGCAAGCTTTAATGACATTTGGCATAATATGTGGATTATCTATATTGATTTTGCATGTGGTTAATGAATGTTCCTTAAATTGGTTATAGATGTGTAGTTATTATGTGTATTGACCTTTCCATGCAGATTTAATATGCCAAGTTGAGAAGACACCGCCGGTGGGCATGCACCATAACATCATTGAGGAATCACTCCAAGTCAAAGGCAACAGATACAGAAGATTCTTCATGCAACTGAACGTAATCGCCTTGTAGTGGACTTTAATGATGATCATACATGGGCGTTACTGTTGTGTTGGATCTACATTTGGACCTGCATGTCTGACCAAATTCTATGCATGCGTAACCGCCATCGCTCCATTTTCCCTGTTTTCCCTAAATGGCATCCTCCAGTCGTGGATTTGACTGCCACGTTTAGCTTGATTAGTAAAAATAATGATTTGATTCTCCTTCTTCAGGGGTTGCACGATTTGATATTGTACTCTCATTCTCCAATTTTTGGTAATACAAATACATTACTTTCTTGTATGCATGATTCACGGTGAATAAAATAAAGTTATAAGTTTGATCATTTGAGTTTCTTTAGTTTTAGAGGATACTTATCCAAGGGGGCCCACTTGGTGAGTAATTTGTCTTCTTAGTTTAGAATTAGTTTAGTATTATTTGTTGTTTAATACTTAGTTAGAAATCTAGCATCGACTGTTCCTGCAGCCACTAGAATTTCATTCTATGACTGTTCCTGTAGCCAAAGCAAGCAAAGTAGTGTCTTGTCTGTTGCTCAGATTTTTATTCTTGTTATGCATTTCCACTTAGCATAGTCATTGATTGATGTTCAACATTTGTTTCATTCCTTTTCAAGAAATTTACTTTCAGTATTGTGTGTTCCTTAGTTGTAGAATATAATGACTACTTTGAGTTCCTAGTGCACATACTATTCTGACCCATTTCAAGTTCAAAATCAGCTTGAGAACCCCTTTGTTTTGGAACAACATCAAGCAGGCATGGGTGATGCAAATAGGAACAGACCTAACCAACCAACTTTTCCTTTCCCTATTTCCCATCAGAATGAAGTTGAAAACATCAAGAACATTCTTGCCTCAACACTCCCAAAGTTTTACGGACTTGTCACAGAAGATCCAAACACCTTTCTATTTGAGTTTGGCATACTCTGCAGGAGTTATGATTATGCTATTGATGCCCATAGGCTTAAGCTATTTCCTACCACTTTGAAAGAGGTTACATTAAGATGGTTCATGAGCCTAGGCAGAGATACTGTGGAAACTTGGGAAGACATGAAGACAAAATTCCTTGAGAAATACAAGGAATATTGCAGAGGTAGTGACATGAGAGGAGGTGACATTTTTAGGATGCAGCAAAAGGAAGATGAGAGGCTGGAAGATTACATTGCAAGGTTTCTGGTTTTCCTACAAAATCTCCACACCATACACTTAATGAAGAATCACAAAAGCTACTTTTCCTAAGAGGAATCAATGATAGCTACACTGATGCCTTGGACCTCATGGGAGGAGGAGATATTTCCCAAGTTCCTTGGGAAGATATCAAGAAAATATGCGAGAACTACTCTAGAGCAGCTTCAAAGAAAGGGAGAGCTTACCAATCTTCCATGGGTAAGTCAACTACTAGTGGAGTCTCAAGAATGGAGATTACTCATTTGCTGGCAGACTTCAAGCAAGACATTATCAATAACCTAGCTACTTAGCTAGATACACTTTAAGACAAGAAGAAGCAAGAGGAGGCGGAGGCAATGTTATTGATGTTGCCCCACTGGAACAAAGAAGGACTATAGATGTAAGATGGTAGCTAACCTTGAAAGCAAAGAAAAGTTTCACTAGAGTTCAAGCCAATCAGTTGAAGAAGACCAAGTCTACTATGTTGCCAGAAAAGCCTTGGGCTCCCAAGACAAGGTATGCCATCGGATCCACTATCCTATGTTGGGCCATATTTTAATTCCTATTCCTTTGATAACCAATGGCAGCCCCTATATCCACCCAATTATGAAGGATATCCACCACATCCTTAAAGTAACCCTCCAAATGCTTGGCCTAATCATCAGAGTTCTCCACCCTAGTGGCAGCAACCTAAAGGGAATTGGCAGCAATTTCAAGGACATTGGCAGCCACCTCCAGGAAATTGGCAGCAAACAAATCAATGGAGGGCAGCAATGGCATGCAGACAACCAATTACATGCAACCACCTTCTCATCTAGCGGCTGCTATAATGCCTCCACCTGCTAATTCCAGCTCAAATGCATCTAAATCCACTCAATTACCAGCTCATCCCACACCCAATCCAAATAACAAACCACAACAAGAGCCTGCCTACTATGTTGATTCAAATCAATTTCCTGCATATGCTATGAGTGTAAGTGATATCCACTTGCATTCAGGTACTACTCTATTGACCCCTTCCAAGCCCATTATCACTGAGCTCCCTTTGGAAGAGGAACCTCTGAATGATACCATTTATCCTAGTGTGCCTAAAAATCTTGAACCAGTCCAAGTCAAGTAGACTGAGCAAGAGCCACCATTTCCTCAGAGATTGGAAGTTTCCAAGAAGAAGGAAGAAAAGGAGGATACAAACTTTGATATCTTGGACCAGCTAAAGCATATATGTGTCCATATACTTCTATTTTAGGCCATAAAGGATGTTCCAATCTACGACAAAGCAATCAAGGAAGCCTGTCTCAAGAAGCCAGGTAGGAAAAAAAAGACCCAACTACAATTCATGTGGTGAGCCAACTAGCTGACATCATGTTGGGAAAAGTGACTATTCCCAAGTATAATGACCTAGGCAGTCTTGTGGTAGCAGTTGTCATAAATGGGATTCAAGTGAAGAATGCTCTGATTGATTTAGGAGCAACAATAAATGTAATGACCTAAGACATCTTGTAGCAACTAAATATCACAAGTATGAGGTCCACTCCTACTATCTTGCAGCTTGCTGATAGCTCTATTATTAAGCCTGATGGTGTAGTGGAGGATCTTGTGGTAGTTTTAGACTCTTGGGAGTACCAATAGACTTTGATTCTTTCTCCTAAAGCTACACTAGGTGAGTATCCCATTATTCTTGGAAGGCTATAGTTAGCAACTACAGATGCATATATTGGATTCCAATCAGGTGACATGACCATTTATGATGGGAAGAGCACCAAAAAATTTGTTCTTTATCCTCTTGCTCAACCATCTCATCACAAAAGATAATCCCATTATGGCCACATGTTGGTGAAGAGGCCGAGGAAGTTAACTTTGTGGCATATCTTATGATGCTAGGTAGAAGATCTTTCATGCAACTCCAAGATGAGGATGAAGTATTGGCTAAAATCATTCAAAACCATCATGAAGTGGAGGAAGCATCATCTTCTCATTTTGCTACTCCAGTCTAGACACTTCTACCTGCTCTTCCTACAACCATTGTTGCTGCAAACGTTCTTCTTTTAGATGCTCTTCCTGTAGCCACTATTCCTGCAGATAGACTTCCTGTAGCCACTCTTCCTGCAACCACTATTCCTGCAGCCATTGTTCCTGTAGACAGACTTCCTACAGCAATAGGTATGTCTTATACATTGCTGCCATATGAACTAAAGGTACCAAGTGTTAATGAAGCAACCACGATAGAGTTAACTACACAAGTCCAGGTGTTAGAAGGAAAATATTTGAATGTTAATAGTAAATTAAATGAAGAACAACAATTGTTATTGGAAAACCTATTAAGTACCCATCAACATGCATTTACATGGGATTATCATGATATGAAGGGATTGGATCCTAAAATTTGTACACACAAAATTTACATTAGAGATGATTGCACCCCAGTAAGACAACCACGAAAAATAATTAACCCTGCACTAAGAGAGATTGTGAAAGGAGAACTATAGAAATTACTAGATGCAGGATTTATCTACCCTATTTTAGACATTTAGTGGGTGTCTCCATTGGTGATTGTGCCCAAGAAAGGAGGGAAATGGCGAGTTTTTGTTGATTATAGGGAACTTAATGCTGCCACCAAGAAGGATCACTTTCCTTTACCCTTCATTGATCAAGTTTTGGACACACTTGCAGGAAAGTAATACTTCTCTTTTTTAGATGGGTTCAACGGCTACAACCAAATCCAAATTGCACTAGAAGACCAGGAGAAGACTACATTTACTTATCCATGGGGGACCTATTCCTATTATGTGCTTCCATTTGGCTTATGCAATGCACCTGCAACTTTTCAAAGGGCAGTCACTAGCATCTTCTCAGATATTTCTCATGATTGCATGGAGATTTATATGGATGACTTCACCACTTATGGTGCTGATTTTAATAAAGCATTGGAAAATCTTAGAAGGGTCCTACAAATATGTGAAGACTAAAACTTGTCCTTAAATAGTGAAAAGTGCTTCATGATGATGCAAGAGGGTGTAGTTCTTGGCCACTACATCTCCCACAAAGGAATTCAAGTAGATCATGTAAAGATTGAGGTAATCACAAATTTTCCCACACCTGCAAAACAAAAGGATGTTAGGAGTTTCTTGGGTCATGCAAGATATTATAGGTGTTTCATCAAGCATTTCAGCAAGCTAGCAGCACCATTGTACACTCTTCTCACTAAAGATGTTGAATTTCAGTGGACTGAAGCTTGTGACAAGGCATTT